>CM035407.1:107294989-107599989 GCA_020310875.1 Ceratopteris richardii | reverse complement strand
AGTTACCTCGATTTCGAGCAAAAGGAGAAGCAAAAGAAGCAAAGAGCAAGAAAATGGAGAAGAGGGGATCCAGCTCATGAGTTCATGAAGAAGGCCAGATTCCCAATCTCCTACCTCACTGTATTCTCATTTCACCTATTTTCCCAAGCTGCCTATTCCCATTTCACCTATTTTCCCAAGTTGCCTATTCCCATTTCACCTATTTTCCCAAGTTGCCTAATTTCCCATTTCACCTATTTTCCTAAGTTTTCTAATTCTCCCAGTTCACCAATTCTCTAAGTTGTCTAATTTTCCTAAGTTAACCTACCTCACTGTATTCTCATTTCACCTATTTTCCCAAGTTGCCTATTCCCATTTCACCTATTTTCCCAAGTTGCCTAATTTCCCATTTCACCTATTTTCCTAAGTTGTCTGATTCTCCTAGTTCACCAATTCTCTAAGTTGTCTAATTTTCCTAAGTTGACTAATTTCTCAAACTAGTCTATTTTTTTAGTCAAATTTTACAAGTTAGTCGACTTACTCAAAAGTTCACCATTTTTCATGAAGTTAGTCTACTTACTTCAAAAGTAGTCTATTTTTTAAGAAAAGGGTGTACTTTTGATTTAGTCTACTTTGTCACTTGAAAAAAGAGACTAAATTTTCCACATCTCCATATAGTCTAAATTTTCAGCCACTTGCATGCGGAGAACTCATGGACAGTGGACGACGTCGAATACCAGAATTTGGAAGATAGTGACGGCGCAGGAAAAGTGGACCAAGAAGGAAGCTTCCAGAGTACTAAAAATCTCAGGGATCCTGCCAAAGAAGAAGCTAATTTTGTCCCCTTTTGCTATCCTTCACTTCCAGGAAAATTACATAAGTAGACCTCTCCTTCAACCAAGAACAAGCTCAGAGAGAGACTCAAGGAAGGAATGCACTCCTGCAGCTTTGCCTTCTCCTTGTGTGTGTATAGCTCTTAGCTTACCACTAGTGCTCCACTTGTTAGAATTGGAATCAACTAGCTTGGCACTCTAAGTGAGTAGTGGGCAAGCAGTGATTGGCCAATCTTCTCTTGAGCAGCTAGTCGAAAGACTAGATTTTGAGCATGTATGTTTAGGGAACCGAAGTCCAGCACTTAGAATGAAGGTGTATGCTTATGTCTCCTACCGATTGCCCAAATCTTGTATAATCCTCTTTTGATTTGTTTATACTCATAATCTCAGCTTCTTTCTCTTATTTCACTGTGTCATTGTATATGCTATTCTTTCTTCCCTAGTGAGTCTTCAAATTGCAACCCACAGTGTATACTACACTTAAGAGGATGCACCACATTGAGCAAATAGATCAAGAAATTGATCTACAAACGTGAGGAGATCAATCTCGTAAATGTCAATCTACGTAGAGGTTAGGACTGGTATGAAGACGATGACCAAGTGAAGGCACAAGTGCATGAGTGCGAAGCACACAAGCATGTACACACATACACACATACATAAACACATGACAAGAACAAAGAGAGGAACAATGGAAAGCTTTCTATTACTCTAGAAATCTCTTACAAGACCTCAAATCTCTAACAAGATAACATCAAAAATGAGCTCTTTAGCCCTTTTTATAGTTTTTTCTACTAGTTTTGGCCCTGTTTAGACCTAGTGTCTAGCCTAGTTAAAAATTAGGTTCTAGGGCTTATTTGAGGGCTCAAACAGAGTCTAAAAATCATAAAAATTGGTATGTAAGTACTTCTAATATCCTCAAGCTCGATGACTCCTTGGTTTGAACAAAATAGAGTTGCAAAAATATGAAATGATATTTAGAATGGTTTTTAGTAAAATAAATCACTATTTTTATAGGGATTTCTTCTGAAAATTTAACATATACATCTTGCACCTTCCTACATGCTCCCTCTTCTTGTGTGTCCACTTCTTTGATGTGTTCCGGCACTTTGTGAAATTGACCTTGAGTGTCAACGCTCCCCCCTCTCGAGTCTGTCGTCCCTAACAGACCCTTGTTGGAGTGGTTGTTCCATGTAGTACTTTGAGAGGCAGTGTCCATTATGCATCAACAAGAGTGGTTTGCTTCCACATGTAGTAGGGTCTCTTGTTTGGTTCTTTCTTTTGTGACTGCTAGCCTTCACAATTTTTAGCCCCTTTGTATGTTATTCTTCCTTGAATTCTAGCATGATGTTGTTGGTGAGCTTTCAAAAATTGCTAGTTGCTCAAAAGAGGTTATCAATGTTAATTTTGAGCAGCTATCGACAGTGGATTGCTTCTGTCATAGGTAGTATGTTGTAGCCTTGATTTCCTCTGGATCTTTCAAACATGTGTTTCATAGTTTCATGCCAAGTACTTGTAATCCATAATGAATGATGGGTAAATGTGTTAGTGCATGGGTTGAAGCAAATATGTGCCTTGTGCATGGCCTTGTAATGTGCCCTATGCATCCGTACTTGGGGAATGCATTTGAATAAGTATGGTGCAAGAAATTGAATCTTCAGCTAAGTGTTGAAGGGCATGCTAACTAAGAGATTTCCTAATCTATCTTGGTTATAGTTTTGCCCAAGTAGGTGATGCTTACCATGGTGAAGTGTCCATTGATATTCACCTTTTCGTGTTGTACTCCCATCATGATGATTGACCATTGGTTTGTCTTTCTTGTTGATGGATGTCCTTGTTGATGGCTCACTAATGAGATTCTTCGAGTGCACATTCCTATCCTCTTTTTTTGTTTTGGAACAATGTGAAAAAACAAGGAGGTAGTTAGTATCAATAAAATATCTTACATATGTCAAATGTGTCACATGTGCCTGGGATTCTCAATTGTGTCTATGCACGACCATGTAATGTGGTCCTATATTAATGCATACTTTGGAGATGCATGACCTGAATGGTGCAAAAGATGGGGTTATGCAAACATCACATGGTTTTTACACGTTGAGGCTTACCTGTTCTTGCAGATGATAGTGCAACCTTTGTTGGAGGTATCCACTGGATCTCAAAATGACAACGGATTATCCCTCCTTGTAGGAACCCATTTTAGAACAGTGTTTGACTGCGTACAAGTCACTTTTGATGTCTTCATCTTTGGGTGGTTTCTTGAATTTTATATCCCTCATGGTTGGCTCTTTGGTTCCATGGGGGCTACTTATGCTTTTGGCTTCCAAACCCATACCATTGATGATTGTCTTCTTACTATTGCCGAAGAGTTAAGTTGATCTTCTTTTGATCTCTGTGCTTGGTTCTGAATCTTGCTTCTCCTTGGCTTCTTTTTTGAGATTGTTCTCATGAGTGAGAGCCTAAGGTGTTGTGTATGTAATAGTTACTTGGGTACCCACATCTAGAATCACCCTTGTTGAGCTGTAGCTAATTCCTTACACACCCAGATTTGTCGGATACCTTCTTGTTGAGATCATCCTAGTCGCTTTGTTTGTCCTTTGGCATGGCTAGCGTGCCTGGATGGGAGACATATTTTTAGCCAAAACCAAAAACTGTTTGAAGCACATGAATACTTGGGACCTTGCTTTAAATGGATATACCCATGCATGCCTGGAAAA
Organism: Ceratopteris richardii; assembly: GCA_020310875.1. Classification (NCBI taxonomy): domain Eukaryota; kingdom Viridiplantae; phylum Streptophyta; class Polypodiopsida; order Polypodiales; family Pteridaceae; genus Ceratopteris; species Ceratopteris richardii. Next base: position 107,596,460 of record CM035407.1, on the reverse strand, counting down.
ATCATCAATCAAAGTCACAAAGTAAAGATAGTTTCCAAAAGAGGGTGTTTGCATAGCACCATAGACATCACTATGAACAAGCTGCAATTTATGAGTAGCTCAAATTGAACCATCTTTTGGAAAGGAGGAACGCTACATTTTGCCCAAAATACAGCCTTCACAAGCATGTTTACTGGATGCCTCAAGTTTGGACAAAGAGGACACCATATCATATTTCTATAGGCATAGCAAACTAGCAAAATTTAGATGACCAAAACATGCATGCCAAAGCTTTGCATCTGACATAGCCTGAGAATCATTTACTGCACATGTTGAATCATTCATAGATTTTTCATAGTCTATGAGCTTATACAACCCACGATATAAAATGCCAGAAGCAAGAATCATGTTGCCATTTGACATATCATGAACTGTGCATCTATCATCAACAAATTTCACAACCAAGCCAATCTTGGCTAATGCAGAAACTGATAATAGATTTTTCTTGATTCCTTACACAAATAAAGCATCTAAAAAAGTGAAAGAACTACCATCAGCAATAGTCAAAATGATCTTACCAACTCCCATAAAAAGATAAGAGGAGTTGTTGGTGCATGTGACAATATTTGTTGTAGGGGCAGGCTCAAGTGAAGTGAAGAAACCGTGCTGCGAGGTAATATGTTTGGTTGCTCCACTATGAAAATACCAAACATCTGAGTCTACTGTAGACATACACTGCCCATGAGAAGATGGGTCAAAAGTACAAATAGTAGTAAACACCCATTCTTCAGTCTACACAAGATTAGCAAACTTTGTTTTTGGTGTAGAGGCCTCTACAACAATCATTCCGACCTGTTTCTTCTTTGTCTCTTTAGCAGCCAGTTTGGACAGCTCTTAATGCCATGATCATTTGGTTTACAGTATTTGCAAAACAATTTCTTCTTTTTTGATTTCTTCTCATCTTTGTCTTCCTTCTTTGAATGTGCATCATTTGCAGATTTCTGCTTACTAGTAGATGAGCTCCATTTACCTTTGCCCTTCTGACTAGTTAGGAAAGCTTGATCTGCAACATGCATAATGGACTTGTTCAACCTAGACTAATCTTCGTGAAGGAGAACAAAAACTAACTCTTCAAATGAAAGGGCATTTGGATTGCCTTTCATCATCAAATGAAGAGTAGAAGCAAAACTCTGATATGAATCAAGAAGACCATTCAGCAGGGTTTGCATAAGTGAGCTATCTGGTATAACTTCATCAGCAGCAGGGTTTGCATAAGTGAGCTATCTGGTATAACTTCATCATAAGTGAGCTATCTGGTATAACTTCATCATCCTTCAAATCATTGACCTTTGTCAGAAAAGTATCCATAGAATGACCTTTATTCATATGCTCACTCTCCAAATGTTTTCGAAGGTAAGCAACACAATCCTCATTCCTAGCTTGGTACAATGTGGTAAGTGTATCCCAAGCATCCTTAGTTGTTTTACAAAAGTGAATGTGAGGAATAATGGCATGTCTGACAGACAAGGCTATCAATGCATGTGCCTGAGCATCTTTGCCATCCCAACAAATTTTCTCTACACTAGGTGCACCAGAAACCGCAGCACAAATAGGAATCTGAAGAATATCAACATCTTCAATGCCATCTACATCAGCTTCAATACATGTATTTGCAAGTGTAACAAGATGTTTTTCAACACCTTGCACAATGTTCCACGGTCCTTTTTCAACCAACACATGTCGCATCATATAAGCCCACAATGGGTAATTGGTATCATCCAACTTATCCTCAACAGCCAACATATGGAATACATCACTGCTTTCAACCATGGCCACTAATTAAAATACCTTGATGCAGAAAAATGATTGTATCTGAAAAAGTTAAACAAAACTACCTTGATGAGTTTTGATAAACCTATAGCATACTTTGAGATGCTTATATTGGCAAACCGAAACCTGTATATATCTTTGGCACAAAAAGATAAAATAGTCTACACAAGCACTATGAGACTGCATTCAAAGGTCGAAACTAGCTCAGATTGGGATTTCTACACCATACAACAAAGTTGTTTTGATCTCCTAATCACCCGGAGTATGCTCACCAAATTTTGTGTGATTCTGAGACAGTGACTAGAGGGGTGCCGACAATGCCCTAGATGAAGCAGTGACCTGATATGATACCAATTCTTGGAGTTAGACATCTACGGAAGCATGCATATAGCACAAGGAAGAAGAATTTTGGAGCACAACACATAATCAGAATGTATTACCACTAGAATGTACAAAGATAAGTAACTTGTTAGGGCTATATGCGTATATACAAGCCAGGGGAAAAAAACTCCTAAAGAGGGAAAAAAGTGCCTTGGTGGTCCTAGTGTGTTGATACACATCACTACCTAAATATATCGACATCCTCATCACAATGAGGTGTCCACTGTTCTTTATTGATAGTGATGTCCATGGTGGCTAAGATTTCTACCCAACCATGAGGCTCAAATTCCTCATCTGGAAAGATCATCGATGTGTAGGGTTGGCATCTAACCCATTTGTTTCATGGAGAAGTGTTGAGATGTCAAACTCAACATGTGATGATCCAAGATGACACGTATCAGTTTTTTGTTTCTCTGACATGTATAGTGGTCACGCCGGTATATCTCAAGGATACTTCATTGAGCTTTTATTAGATTTATCTATCGAGAGTGATGGCACATTTCTTCCTTGCCAGATTACTCATTCATGGACATTAGGTTTTTCCTTATGTATTGATCTTCATATATTGCGCTTGTTGTACCCTTATTTTTTAGGTCATTCTTGTACATTCCTTTTTATGTAATAGAAGAAGAAGAAGAAGATCATTCTTCCTTGCCTCAATCTGAGTGTGCTCTTCTCTCTAATTGTGAGAATGTGTGTTTGTGTGAGCTCTCTTCCTTATCTCCTTCCTCGTGACATGGTATTAGAGCAAGTGTGGCTGTAGAGGTATCGTCGAGAAAGCCGACGGTGAAGAGCACGTGAGAAGGTGTGGAGAAAGCGCGATTCACAAATGACCTCAGATTGCTATGAAAATTGGCATGAAATTAGAAGACCTCAAAATAATTTCGATAGTTATCCCTTTTGGATCACTCGTTTTTGTCGGATCAAAGTTTCGAAGCCATATCGACCTCTATTTCAATCTTGCAAGGTGGGGCCCATAGAAAAACCAGGTCATTTTCAAAAATTCTAACTTGTGTCATGTTCGACAACACTCATATATTCCAGATCCAAAATTTCAAGCAATTTTGTAAACTGTTGATACACAAAAACTGTGTTTTTCTGAGATCGAATTGTCACGTCATAGTGCAACAGTGTTCAAGCAGAAATGCTGCTTGTAGTGTTTTGCAGTGTTGTGAAGTGCTGCAGAAATGGCAAACATAGATGGAATGAGTCAGCTTATGAGTGATACACTAGATAAGAACAACTTCCATGCTTGGAGATTCAAAATGAGGAACTTCGTGATGGGAAAAGGATATTGGAAGTACATCGAAGGAGAGAACAAAAATGCTCCATAGTTATTAGAAAGAAATCGGACTGCAGACTAGTTAAGAGCATATGAGGAATGGAATCAAGGAGCACAAAAGGTAATGTATTGCCTATCTGTTAGCATACAAGATAGCATGATTAGACACATACAAGATGCCAAGAATCTAAAAGAGGCTTGGAATAGTTTGGTCACTTTGTATGAGACCAATACAGAGGCACGAAAATTGCAACTCAAGAACGAGCTGCATACATGGGAAAAGAAGAGCATGTCGATAAGTGACTACACCCTAAAAGTCAAAAGCATATGTGAGTCACTTGCATCTATTAGCATGAATGTAGATGATGATGATAAGGTGGAAGTGTGCCTTCGTGGTTTAGGAGCTGCATATAAGCAATTCATAACTTCTATACAGACTTGGGAAAATATTCCAAATTTTGCTGATCTGGTGTCTATGTTGATTATTGAAGAAAATAATCTTGGTGAGGATTCAAACTCCCAAGGAAAATCTAGTTCTGAGTAGGTATTCTACTCTAGTAGAGGAAGAGGCAGAGGTAGAGGTTTTGAAAGTGGAAGAGGAAACAATAACCAAGACCAAGGTAAACAACAAAATCATGTAGGAGGAAGAGGATAGTTTTGAGGCAGGGGAGCCAAAGAGGTCGCAAAAATTTTCAAAGAATGATTCAGGTAATGACAGTAAAGGATGTTGGAATTGTGGTAAACCTGGACAATTTGAACATGATTGCAGGTTGAAGAATCAAAATAACAAAAGGCAACAAAACAATTATGCATCCACGTGTAGATGATTTTGAGAAGTTGTTCATGGTTCAAAATTACATGATGAATATGATGTCTACTGGTGTTTCAAAATCAAATGATAATGTCTGGTATGTTGATTCAGGTGCTTCAAATCACATGACAAGTCATGCGGAATGGTTTAGTACTTTGTAGAAATTACCAGTTCTTGGATATATTGAAACAAGTGATGACACATCACACCCTATCAAGCATACAAGAAATATAGCACGGTCTATGGAGGATGGGAAGGTAAAACATCTTGTTGATGTTTTGCATGTTCCAAATATAACAAAGAATCTAGTATCTATTGGACAAATGGTTGACGAGGGATTGCAAGTCAGGTTCAATGCTGATGGTTATATGTAGAAGAAAACAAATGGGATGGAAGATTGATTGCCAAAGGAAACAAAGTGGGTAGGATGTTCACCTTAAATGTGAAAATTCTTGAAATGAATGTAGCCATGTTTGCAAAAGTTGCAGCAGTTATTGTTGATATAGAGATGTGGCACAAACGGATTGGACATGCAAACTTGCAAAGGCTGAAATTGATGCAGTCAAAGGAGATTGTCCATGGACCACCAAATTTCAAGGTTGCAGGGATGCAAAAGCTATGTGTAGCATGTCAATTTGGTAAATACTCAAGATTATCGTTTTCGCATGACAAGCATGTTCGTGAAAATGTGCTAGAAATAGTACATACAGATGTTTGGAGTCCTGCAAAGACCACATCTATGGCCAGTTGCAAGTTTTATGGTACTTTCTTTGATGATCATACACGAAAAGTGTGGGTATATTTGATGAAAGAGAAGAGTGAGGTGTTCACTCACTTCCAGAATTTTAAAGCTATGGTGGAAAGCAGACAGGGAAGTATATTCGAAAAGTAAGGTCTGATGGAGAAGGCGAATATATGTCAACTGAGTTCAGCAACTTTCTTAAAAGTCATGGAATTTGACATCAATTTTCATGCAGTACACTCCACAACAAAATGGTGTTGTTGAATGCAAAAACTGGCATATTGTAGAACTAGCAAGAGCCTTGATGGCTGAGAAGAATATGACTCATTGTTAGTGGGCACAAGCTATGCATACGTCTATATACGTTATGAATAGAACTCCAACTACTACTATACATCAAGTTACACCTAAAGAAAAGTTCACAGGTAAAAAGCCAAGCTTATCACACATGAAATTTTTTTGCTGTATTGCATATGTACATGTTCCAGATGAGCTGAGGACAAAGCTTGACCCAAAAGCAGAAAAATATGTCTTCATTGGATACTCCCTTGAGCAAAAGGGATATAAATGTTATAACCCACTCACATGACAGGTGAAGGTGAGTAGAGATGTGGTATTTGATGAAATGTCAAGCTTTTATGTAGATGCCAAAGAAGGATTGAACCTTGAACCAAATGATAAAGAAAATGCTGAAAAATCAAGTGCAAAATCTCAAGTTTTGAGTAGACCGGATGCATCATCAAGTAATAGTTCCAACTCAAATCCATGGAGTGGAAGATTGCATGGAAATTTTAGTCTAGCAAATTCGTCAAATACATCCAAGAAAGGTAAAGAAAAGCTTTCTGTTGGTCATAAAACATGTGCATGTTTTGAAGACGTTGATGGAGATTCAAGTGGTTCAAAAAGAGTCTTGATGAGGAACTTGGATTGCCCTCTGTGAAGACTCTAGGAGTTATAAAGGCACATGCCGATGATACAAGGAAAAGTGACCCAAGACCAAGAAGATATGGGAGGATGTAGAATTCTGTACAACGATTAACATATGATAGTTACATGGCTCATCATTGTGCCTACATGACAAAGGTAATACAAGATGCTGAACCTTCTTGTTTTGAAGATGCAATTGGAAATGCAGATTGGGTAAAAGCTATGGATGAGGAGATGGCTACACTTTATGGAAACGAAACATGGAAGCTAGTTCCATTGCCACAAGGAAAGAAACCCATAGGTTGCAAGTGGGCTTACAAGGTAAAGCACAATGTCGATGGTAGCATAAGCAGGTACAAAGCACGATTGGTAGCAAAAGGATATGCACAGACATATGGCATTGATTATGAGGAAACATTCAGCACTATAGCTAAAATGTCTACTGTCAGAACACTTGTTGCATTAGCTACAGCAAAACGATGGACTTTGCATCAGATGGATGTGAAGAATGCTTTCTTACATGGTGAGTTACAGGAAGAAGTATACATCGACCAGCCACAAGGATATGAAGATTCAACGCATCCCAGAATATGTATGCATGTTGCAAACGGCTTTGTATGGGCTGAAGCAAGCTCCTCGTGCATGGAATGCAAGGATTGCTGATTGCTTAACCACCTTTGGGTTTTCTATGTGTGATGCATATCATTCACTATATGCAAGGAAGCGTGATGATGGCATCACAACTATGGCTATCTATGTTGATGACTTGATTGTAGGTGGTGATAATGAAGAAGGCATCAAAGAGGTAAAGCAACTTCTTATGCAGGAATCTGACATGAAAGATCTTGGTGTGCTACGCTACTTATTGGGCATTGAGTTTATACATATAGAAATAGGTATATGGATGTTGCAAAGGCAATATGCCTTGAATATGCTGCAAAAGTATGGTATGGCTGATTGTAAGCCAATTTCTATGCCATTAGATCAGAATTTGAAGTTGGATACTACATCAGGTGAAGCATTGGAAAATGCTACTATGTACAGGAAAATTGTGGGAAGTCTTATATATCTCACAATTACAAGCCCTCATCTAATTTTTACTGTTGGACTTGAAAGTCAGTTTATGCAGGCTCCCTGGAAGCCACATTTGGAACCACATTTGGATGCTCTAAGGTGCACTCTACGTTATGTGAGTGCTACTTTGGATTATGCATTGTTTTATGAAGTTGGTGTAGATTTGCAAGTTCATGGATACACCGATGTAGATTGGGCTGGTAGCATTCTAGATAGAAGATCTACTAGTGCCTTTCTATTCTCACTTGGGAGTGCAGCTATTACATGGAGTAGCAAGAGGCAACCCACTGTTGCTCTGTCGAGTATAGAGGCCGAGTATAGAGGTGCTGCAATGGAAGCATGTGAGGCATCATGGCTGGAGATGCTACTTACTGATTTAGGTGTGGAAGTGCAAAATCCTATCACTATCTTTGTGATAAACTTAGCAGTATACAGTTAGCACGGAATCCTATTTTTCATGCTAGAACAAAGCGTATCGAGGTACATTATCACTTCATCAGAGAGAAGGTATTAGCAGGTGATATTGACCTTGTTTATGTGAGAAATGATGAGCAGGTTGCTGATATTTTCACTAAAGCACTTGGACCAGAGAAGCTAAAGATGTTTTGGAAGATGCCTTGATTAGAGGACATGACGTTGAGCTTGAGGGGGAGTGTTGAGATGTCAAGCTCAACATGTGATGATCCACGATGAAACGTATCAGTTTTTTGTTTCTCTGACATGTATAGTGGTCATGCCGGTATATGTCAGGAATACTTCATTGAGCTTTTATTAGAATTATCTACCGAGAGCGATGGCATATTTGTTCCTTGCCAACTCACTCATTTGCAAACATTAGGTTTTTCCTTATGTACTAATTTTTATATATTGCACTTCTTGTATTCTTATTTTTTAGGTCATTCTTGTACATTATTTTTTATGTAATAGAAGAAGAAGAAGAAGAAGATCATTCTTCCTTGCCTCAATGTGAGTGTGTGCTTCACTTTGATTGTGAGAGTGTGTGTGTGTGTCAGCTCTCTTCCTTATCTCTTTCCTCGTGACAAGAAGTTCCTCATTCTCTCGCTTTTAGGCATCTTTCCTCTTCCTCTACAACCTTGCACATCCACAAGTGAGTATCTTCATGCATCCAAGATGGATCAGAAGGACTTTCAAAATGCACAAAGATTGAATCTTCTTGCTGTGGATAGGATTCCATTGTAGGGGTGGTAAATCTTTGAAGGTATAATCCCTGAGATTGACCTTGGTTGTGACCCCTAAGTGTTGCAACTACAAGGAGTTGGTTCCCCAATCTTGTACTATTTGAAGTTGTCAGAGGAAGGGTCTTCCTAGGATCATTTCATAGACATTATTTTTGCCAAAGTCACATATAGCAAAGGTGTGTTCAATTTCTACACCACAAGTGGTTAGGGTTATCCCTTCTAGCAATCCTTTAGGTCTTTTAATATGTCATTAGCCATTTGAAGCTTCATTCTGGTTGGTCTTAATGTGGATTTTCCCCATTGCTTCCACAAGGAGGTGGTCACAATCACAACACCAACACCTGAATCTAGGATAGCTTTGGTTGTGTAACCTTGGTAGGTGATTGGAAGATAAGTATTACCTCCTTCACCTTCACTCATGTCTCCTATTTTATCTAGAGGTATCTCTTAGACTTTTTGCTTAGATCCTGCTTTTGACATGTTAGAACCAAGTCCAGGAACCTGATTTTCCAAATGCTTCCATAGCTCAGGTTCTGCTTTGAGCATCTCTTCTAAGGTGATATGAAATTGCACCTTAGTGTTCTTCACCACTTCAATGTTTCTTGGAGCCAGTGAGTCTTTGTTTCTTATGAGTATTGTGGGAGCTCTGATCTGAAGGGATTCATATTCCGATGGGCCTAGAAATTGTGGCAACTCTTCTAAAGAATTAGATTCAAAATCTAATCTTTCTTCTTTTTGGTCTGCTTGTTCTCGATAAATAGATGGGATGTATTAGGGAAATTCATCATGAAGATCGTCAATTTCAGGAATAGGAGGGGGATTACCCTTCTCCTTGGCCCATTTCTCTTCTTGTATTTCCTACAAGAATTCTTGAGAGTATTGTTCAATCGAAAGAGGTGTTCCCTCATCCATGGAATCAAGAACATGAACTTTCATTGGTGGTGAGCTTTCTCTTTCAATAATTGGTTGAGCCTATGGAGGTAAAGAAACATGCCGCTTGTTTACCAACTACTCTAATATTTCTAACAATTCCTCAAAATGCAAACCCGGTTTGATAGAATTTGTCTGATTGAAGAATCGAATGGTCTCGAGCATAGCTTGAGCTAGTTTTACCATTTTCATGCACATTTTTGGCCGTTCAATCTCTAAGTCTGCTCTAGGGTAACTCTTGTCTATGTTTGCGGTCGTCGGCCCTTCTTGAAGTCGAGCTTCGTTGGCCTTGAACATCATCTCCAAGCCCTCTAGGGTTGGATCTGCAAGAATAGACCCTGGTTCAGGTCTATTTATAATGAGTGGTGGGGTGCAATTTGTTGAGATATCAAGCTCAACATGTGATGATCGAGGATGACATGTACCAGCTTTTCGTTTCTCTGACATGTATAGTGGTCACTCCAGTATATGTCAGGGATACTTCATTGAGCTTTATTAGATTTATCTACTAAGAGTGATGGCATATTTTTTCCTTGCTAGCTCACTCATTCGTGGACATTAGGTTTTTCCTTATGTACTGATCTTTATATATTGCACTTGTTGTATTCTTGCTTTTAGGTCATTCTTGTACATTCCTTTTTATGTAATAGAAGAAGAAGAAGAAGAAGATTATTCTTCCTATCTCAATCTGTGTGTGTGCTTCTCCTTGAGAGTGAGAGTGTGTGTGTGTGAGCTCGCTTCCTTATCCTCTTCCTCGTGACATGATATCAGAGCCTGCGTGTAGAGAGCTCGTGGAGAAGGCAACGGTGAAGAGTACGCAGCAAGGCATGGAGAAAATGCGATTCACAAATGACCTCCATTTGCTATGAAAATCAGTGTGAAGGTAGAAGACCTCAAAATATTTTCGTGAGTTATCCCTTTAGGGTCAGTTGTTTTTGTTAGATCAAAGTTTTAGAGCCATCTTGACCTCTGTTTCGAGCCCGAAAGGTAGGCCCCACAGAAAAACCAGGTCAGTTTCAGAAATTGTAACTTGCATTGTGTTCGACAACACTCATATATTCTAGATCCTGAATTTCAAGCAATTCTGTGTACTGTTGATACATGAAAACTGTGTTTTTTTTAGATCGAACTGTCACGTCATAGTGCAACAGTGTTCAAGCAGAAGTGCTGCTTATAGTGGTTTGCAGTGTTGTGTATTGCTGTAGAAATGGCAAACACAGATGGAATGATTAGCTTATGAGCGATAAGCTAGACAAGAACAACTTCCATGCTTGGAAATTTAGAATGACGAATTTTGTGATGGAAAAAGGCTACAAGAAGTATATCAAAGGAGAGAACGAAAATGGTCCGTAGTTACCAGAGAGGAATCCGACTGGAGAACAGATAAGAGCATATGAGGAATGGAATCAAGAAGCACGAAAGGTAATGTATTGGCTATCTGTTAGCATACATGATAGAATGATTGGAACTCATGAGAGAGGCTTGGAACAGTTTGGTCATATTGTATGAGACCAATACAAAGGCACCGAAATTGAAACTCAAGAATGAGCTGCATACCTTGGAGAAAAAGAGCATGTCGATAAGTGACTATACCCTGAAAATCAAAAGCATATGTGAGTCACTTGCATCTATTGGAGTGAATGTAGATGATGACGATAAGGTATAAGTATGCCTTCATGGTTTAGGAGCTGAATATAAGTAGTTCAGAACTTCTATATAGACCGGGGAAAATATTCCAAATTTTGTTGATCTGGTATCTATGTTGATAATTGAAGAAAAGAATCTTGTTGAGGATTCAAACTCCCAAGGAAAGCCCAGTTTTGAGTAGGTATTCTACTCTGGTAGAGGAAGAGGTAGAGGTAGAGGTTTTGGTAGTGGAAGAGGAAACAGTAACCAAGATCAAGGTCAACAACAGAATCATGAAGGAGGAAGAGGAGAGTTTCGAGGCAGGGGGAGCCAAAGAGGTCGCAAAAATTTCCAAAGAAATGATTCAGGTAATGATAGTAAAGGATGGTGGAATTGTGGTAAACCTAGAAACTTTGAACGTGATTGCAGGTTGAAGAATCAAAATAACAGAAGGCAGCAAAACAACTATGCATCCACAAGTGCAGATGATTCTGAGAAGCTGTTTATGGTTCAACATCACATAATGAATACGATGTCTGCTGGTGTTTCAAAATCGAATGATAAATTCTGGTATGTTGATTCACGTGCCTCAAATCACATCACCAATCATGCGGAATGGTTTAGTACTTTGCAGAAATTGCCAGTTCCTGGATATGTTGAAACAATTGATGACACATCACATCCTATTGAGCATATAGGAAACATAGCACTATCTATGTAGGATGGAAAGGTAAAACGTCTTGCTGATGTGCTGCATGTTCCAAATATAACAAAGAATCTCGTTTCTATTGGACAAATGGTTTACCAGGGATTACAAGTCAAGTTCAATGCTGATGGATTATATGTAGAGGACTACAAGCAGGATGGACAATTGGTTGCCAAAGGAAACAAAGTGGGTAGGATGTTCACCTTAAATATGAAGATTCCTGAAAAACTCATGCAATCAAAGGAGATTGTCCATGGACTACCGAATTTCAAAGTTGCAGAAATGCAAAAGGTATGTTGTTGGCATCATACGGGAAGAAGCAAGTACGGGCATACATGCAGATCTAGCACTAAGGCAACCCATTACATTTTTTCAATCCTTACATTAGTATAAAAGTGATTCTCATCACTGGCAACCATTGTAAATACTGTTTCATCTTTTTGTAGCTCCATTTTGTGCAAGCCGAGGAGTCCTCCAGCTTGGGGAGCCTTGGAAGTAATTGCCTACCAATTTTCATATTTTTTAGACCTCGTTTGAGCCCTCAAATAAGCCATCCTCACCATCTCTAGCAAGCTCAATGGTATGGAACTTCTCTACGCATGCCCTGAGGCGTTGAGGTCGAGCTATCGCGACACACCGAAAAACTGACCTTATCAGAATTCTGAGTGCACCACGACACACCGCAGCTTGAGAGCTCCTAGAATCACTAGCCTGATCAGGAGAATTCACCATATCCCGGTCTATTGCGACACACCCAAGTATCGCGACACACCCAAGTATCGCCACGCACCGAGGTATCGCGACACACCCACCTATCCCGACACACCCGTCTATCGCGACACACCCATCTATTGCGACACACCCAAGTATCACGACACACTGACCTATTGTGACACACCGACCTATTGCGACACACTGACCTATCGCGACACACCGACCTATCGCGACACACTGACCTATCGCGACACACGGACCTATCACGACACACCGACCTATCGCGACACACTGACCTATCGCGACACACCGACCTATCGCGACACACCGACCTATCGCGACACACTGATCTATCACGACACATTGACCTATCGCGACACACCGAGCTATCGTGACACACCGACCTATCGTGACACATTGACCTATCGCGACACATCGACCCGAGCTATCGCGATACACCGGCCTCATGAATAATATTTTGGAGTGTAATAATTGATTGACTTGGGATAATTTTTGGGCTAGATTTCTAACACATTGGGACTACCTTAGAGCCTTAGAAGTGGGCAAAATTGTCGGAAGTCTTATATAAATCACAATTACAAGCCCTCATCTAAGTTTTACTATTGGACTTGAAAGTCAGTTTATGTAGGCTCCCTGGAAGCCACATTTGGATGCTCTGAGGTGCACTCTACGTTATGTGAGTGCTACTTTGGATTATGCATTATTTTAAGAAGCTGGTGTAGATTTGCAAATTCATGGATACACCGATGCAGATTGGGTTGGTAGCATTCTAGATAGAAGATCTACTAGTGCATTTCTATTCTCACTTGGGAGTGCAGCTATTACATGGAGTAGCAAGAGGCAACCCACTGTTGCTCTGCCGAGTATAGAGGCTGAGTATAGAGGTGTTGCAATGGCAGCATGTGAGGCATCATGGCTAGAGATGCTACTTACAAATTTAGGTGTGGAAGTGCAAAATCCTATCACTATCTTTGTGATAATCTTAGCAGTATACAGTTAGCATGGAATCCTATTTTTCATGCTAGAACAAAGCATATCGAGGTACATTATCACTTCATCAGAGAGAAGGTATTAGCAGGTGATATTGATCTTGTTTATGTGAGAACTGATGAGCAGGTTGCTGATATTTTCACTAAAGCACTTGGAGCAGAGAAGCTGAAGATGTTTTGGAAGATGCTTGGATTAGAGGACATGACGTTGAGCTTGAGGGGGAGTGTTGAGATGTCAAGCTCAACATGTGATGATCCACGATGAAACGTATCAGTTTTTTGTTTCTCTGACATGTTTAGTGGTCACACCGGTATATGTCAGGGATACTTCATTGAGCTTTTATTAGATTTATCTACCGAGAGTGATGGCACATTTGTTCCTTGCCAACTCACTCATTTGCAAACATTAGGTTTTTCCTTATGTACTAATTTTTATATATTGCACTTCTTGTATTCTTATTTTTTAGGTCATTCTTATACATTTCTTTTTATGTAATAGAAGAAGAAGAAGAAGATCATTCTTCCTTGCCTCAATGTGAGTGTGTGCTTCACTTTGATTGTGAGAGTGTGTGTGTGTGTGTGTGAGCTCTCTTCCTTATCTCTTTCCTCATGACAAGAAGTTCCTTCTTCTCTCACTTTTAGGCATCTTTCCTCTTCCTCTACAACCTTGCACATCCACAAGTGAGTATCTTCATGCATCCAAGATGGATCAGAAGGACTTTCAAAATGCACAAAGATTGAATCTTTTTGCACCTTGTGGATAGGATTCCATTCTAGGGGTGGTACATCTTTGAACGCCCTGAGATTGACCTTGGTTGTGACCCCTAAGTGTTGCAACTACAAGGAGTTGGTTCCCCAATCTTGTCCTATTTGAAGTTGTCATAGGAAGGGTCTTCCTAGGATCATTTCATAGACATTATCTTTGCCAAAGTCACATATAGCAAAGGTGTGTTCAATTTCTACACCACAAGTGGTTAGAGTTATCCCTTATAGCAATCCTTTAGGTCTTTCAATATGTCGTTAGCCATTTGAAGCTTCATTCTAGTTGGTCTTAATGTGGGTTTTCCCCATTGCTTCCACAAGGAAGTGGTCACAATCACAACACCAACACCTGAATCTAGGATAGCTTTGGTTGTGTAACCTTGGTAGGTGATTGGAAGATAAGTATTACCTTCTTCACCTTCACTCATGTCTCCTATTTTATCTAGAGGTATCTCTGAGACTTTTTGCTTAGATCCTGCTTTTGACATGTTAGAACCAAGTCCAGGAACCTGATTTTCCACATGCTTCCAAAGCTCAGGTTTTGCTTTGAGCATCTCTTCTAAGGTGATATGAAATTGCACCTTAGTGTTCTTCACCACTTCAATGTTTCTTGGAGCCACTGAGTCTTTGTTTCTTATCAGTATTGTGGGAGCTCTGATCTGAAGGGATTCAGATTCCGATGGGCCTAGAAATTGTGGCAACTCTTCTAAAGAATTAGATTCAAAATCTAATCTCTCTTCTTTTTGGTATGCTTGTTCTCCATAAATAGATGGGATGTATTAGGGAAATTGATCATGAAGATCGTCAATTTCAGGAATAGGAGGGGGATTACCCTTCTCCTTGGCCCATTTCTCTTCTTGTATTTCGTGCAAGAATTCTTGAGAGTATTGTTCAATCGAAAGAGGTGTTCCGTCATCCATGGAATCAAGAACATGAACTTTCATTGGTGGTGAGCTTTCTCTTTCAATAATTGGTTGAGCCTATGGAGGTAAAGAAACATGCGGCTTGTTTACCAACTGCTCTAATCTCTCTAACAATTCCTCGAAATGCAAACCCGGTTTGATAGAATTTGTCTGATTGAAGAATCGAATGCTCTCGAGCATAGCTTGAGCTAGTTTTACCATTTTCATGCACATTTTTGTCCGTTCAATCTCTAAGTCTGCTCTAGGGTAACTCGTGTCTAGGTTTGCGGTCGTTGGCCCTTCTTGAAGTTGAACTTCGTAGGCCTTGAACATCATGTCCAAGCCCTCTAGGGTTGGATCTGCAATAATAGACCCTGGTTCAGGTCTATTTAAAATGAGTGGTGGGGTGGGATTTGTTGAGATATCAAGCTCAACATGTGATGATCCAGGATGACATGTACCAGCTTTTCGTTTCTTTGACATGTATAGTGGTCACGCCGGTATATGTCAAGGATACTTCATTGAGCTTTATTAGATTTATCTACTGAGAGTGATGGCACATTTTTTCCTTGCTAGCTCACTCATTCGCGGACATTAGGTTTTTCCTTATGTACTGATCTTTATATATTGCACTTGTTGTATTCTTGTTTTTAGGTCATTCTTGTACATTCCTTTTTATGTAATAGAAGAAGAAGAAGAAGATTATTCTTCCTTGCCTCAATATGTGTGTGTGCTTCTCCTCGAGAGTGAGAGTGTGTGTGTGAGATCTCTTCCTTATCTTCTTCCTCGTGACATGGTATCAGACCTAGTGTGTAGAGAGCTCATGGAGAAGGCAACGGTGAAGAGTACGCAGCAAGGCGTGGAGAAAATGCGATTCACAAATGACCTCCATTTGCTACAAAAATCAGCATGAAGGTAGAATACCTCAAAATAGTTTCGTGAGTTATCCCTTTAGGGTCACTTCTTTTTGTTAGATCGCAGTTTCGCAGCCATCTCGACCTCTGTTTTGAGCCCGCAAGGTAGGCCCCACAGAAAAATGAGGTCAGTTTCAGAAATTGTAACTTGCATTGTGTTTCGCAACACTTGAAGCAATTCTGTGTACTGTTGATACATGAAAACTGTGTTTTTTCGAGATCGAACTGTCACGTCATAGTGCAATAGTGTTCAAGCACAAGTCCTGCTTGTAGTGGTTTGTAGTGTTGTGTATTGCTATAGAAATGGCAAACGCAGATGGAATGATCAGCTTATGAGCGATAAGCTAGACAAGAACAACTTCCATGCTTGGAAATTCAGAATGACGAATTTTCTGATGGGAAAAGGCTACAAGAAGTATATCAAAGGAGAGAACAAAAATGGTCCGTAGTTACCAGAGAGGAATCGGACTGGAGAATATATAAGAGCATATGAGGAATGGAATCAAGAAGCACGAAAGGTAATGTATTGGCTATCTGTTAGCATACATGATAGCATGATTGGAACTCATGAAAGAGGCTTGGAACAGTTTGGTCATATTGTATGAGACCAATGCAAAGGCACCAAAATTGCAACTCAAGAACGAGCTGCATACCTTGGAGAAAAAGAGCATGTCGGTAAGTGACTATACCCTGAAAATCAAAAGCATATGTGAGTCACTTGCATCTATTTGAGTGAATGTAGATGATGATGATAAGATGGAAGTATGCCTTCGTGGTTTAGGAGCTGCATATAAGCAGTTCAGAACTTCTATATAAACTAGGGAAAATATTCCAAATTTTGTTGATCTGGTATCTATGTTGATTATTGAATAAAAGAATATTAGTGAGGATTCAAACTCCCAAGGAAAGCCCAGTTCTAAGGAGGTATTCTACTCTGGTAGAGGAAGCGGTAGAGGTAGAGGTTTCGGTAGTGGAAGAGGAAACAGTAACCAAGATCAAGGTCAACACCAAAATCATGCAGGAGGAAGAGGACAGTTTTGAGGCAGGGGGAGCCAAAGAGGTCGCAAAAATTTCCAAATAAATGATTTAGGTAATGATAGTAAAGGATGTTGGAATTGTGGTAAACCTAGACACTTTGAACATGATTGCAGGTTGAAGAATCAAAATAACAGAAGGCAGCAAAACAACTATGCATCCACAAGTGCATATGATTCTGAGAAGTTGTTTATGGTTCAACATCACATAATGAATACGTTGTTTCTTGGTGTTTCAAAATCGAATGATAAATTCTGGTATGTTGATTGAGGTGCTTCAAATCACATGACCAATCATGCGGACTGGTTTAGTACTTTGCAGAAATTTCCAGTTCCTGGATATGTTGAAACAGGTGATGACACATCACATCCTATTGAGCATATAGGAAACATAGCACTATCTATGGAGGAAGGAAAGGTAAAACATCTTGCTGATGTGCTCCATGTTCCAAATATAACAAAGAATCTCCTTTCTATTGGACAAATGGTTTACCAGGGATTACAAGTCAAGTTCAATGCTTATAGATTATATGTAGAGGACTACAAGCAGGATGGACAATTGGTTGCCAAAGGAAACAAAGTGGGTAGGATGTTCACCTTAAATATGAAGATTCCTGAAATGAATACAGCCATGTTTGTAAATACCGTTTCATCTTTTTGTAGCTCCATTTTGTGCAAGCCGAGGAGTTCTCGAGCTTGGGAAGCCTTAGAAGTAATTGCCTACCAATTTTCATATTTTTTAGACCTCGATGAGCCCTCAAATAAGCCTTGGAACCTAATTTTTAACTAGGCCAAACACTAGGTCTGGACAGGGCCAAAGCTAGTCAAAAACTATAAATAGAGCTAGAGAGCTCATTTTTGGGGGAGCTTGTTGTAGTTATGAACTTGTATGAGAACTTGGTTGTAATAGAAGTGATTCCATTGTCTTACTCTCTTTGTTCTTTCCGTGTGTGCGTGTGTGTGTGTGTATGTGTGTGCATGTTTGTGTGCTTCTCACTAACACACTTGTGCCTTCACTTGCTCGAGGTCTTCATACCATCCTCATGTCTTCCCGAATTGACATTAAAGGAGGTGCTACTCATCACTAAGCTACACCAAATTTTGGTGCCGTTGTCGGGGATCGAGCATTGAGGATGAGCGTGTGATGGTAAGACGTAGAGAGGACGCGTTGGAATGGTAAGTAGTAGGTAATTTTCTTGTTTTCTTCTCCATCTCCATCTCCATCTCCATCTCCATCTCCATCTCCACTTCATATTCCCTCTTCCATTTCATTCTCCTCATTTGCTCTGTGCGAGTTTGAGAGAGAGCGACTGTGTATTGTTGTTTTTGTGTGTTTTTGCATGATTCTTGCAGGTTGCAGCATCCTCACCATCTCCAGCAAGCTCAGTAGGTACGGAACTTTTCTGCGCATGCCCGGAGGCGTCGAGCTCGAGCTATCGCGACACACCGAAAAACTGACCTTATCACAATTCTGAGTGCACCATGACACAACGCAGCTTGAGAGCTCCTAGAATCACTAGCCTGATCAGGAAAATTCACCTTATCTTGGTCTATCGCGACACACCCAAGTATCGCGACACACCCAAGTATCGGGACACACCCAAGTATCGCGACACACCGAGGTATCGCGACACACCCACCTATCGCGACACACCCGTCTATCGCGACACACCCCTCTATCGCGACACACCCAAGTATCGCGACACACCGACCTATCGCGACACACCAACCTATCGTGACACACTGACCTATCGCGACACACCGAGCTATCACGACACACCGACCTATCATGACACACCGACCTATCGCGACACACCGACCTATCACGACACACCGAGCTATCGAGACACACCAAGCTATCGCGACACACCGACCTATCGCGACTATCGCGGCACACCAACCTATCGCGACACATTGACCTATCGCGACACACCGAGCTATCGCGACACACTGACCTATGAGGACACATTGACCTATTGCGACACATCGACCTGAGCTATCGCGATACACCGGCCTCACGAATAATATTTTGGAGTGTAATAATTGATTGACTTGGGATAATTTTTGGGCTTGATTTCTTACACATTGGGACTACCTTAGTACTACCAAAACTTCCATTGGTTACGGTGTAGCTCAGTGATGAGAAGCACCTCCTTTAATGTCAATCCGGGAAGACGTGAGGATGCTATGAAGACCTCGAGCAAGTGGAGGCACAAGTGCGTGAGTGAGAAGCACACAAACGTGCACACACATACACACACATGCGCACACACGGCAAGACAAAGAGAGAGAAGCAATGGAGTTCTTAGATTACTTTCAAAAAGCTCTTACAAGTTCGTTTCAATTACAATCTACCCTCAAAAATGAGCTCTCTAGCTCCTTTTATAGTTTTTTGTTGGAGACCTCTTAATCTCCAAAGGTTTGATCTATACTGACTTAAGAACACTTCTATGTCAGTTATAAACCAAACTTTACACACACAATGTTCTTCTTTACCAAAACTTCAATCAATACTTCTCTGAGTGAAGAAGTGTCTACTTCAGAAAGTCTGCTTCAAGAATCAACTTCATTACCTGCACATAACCTCAAATTTCTTCAAGTAAATGATGCACAAGTATTCGCAATACCTTTGCGCAATCATGTCAATCATTAGTTGTCAAAACTAATCACCAAAAGTTTAATTTGATCATTAAGATCAAAGACATGTCAGAAAATGTCTCTCAGAAGTTGCGCCTTCGACATAGTCAACTTCTTAAGTTGATTTCTCCCAATCTGAAACCCGTTTTGCTAAATGCTTTTAGCCATAGCTTCCTTATCTTCTAACTTAAATTTTAAGTGCTCACTCATCAAAAACTTTACAGTATACACTCAGATCTGATCAAAATACTGAGACGGAAAAGTGCACTACTCTCAGGCTTCAGCTCCAAAGTTCACATATGAATGTTCCTATTGATCATTCTCACAGTAGGAGAGGAATTAGATTCTGAAACTCTAGACATAGCTTCATTAGCTTCTCAATTAGATGTGTACAAAAGGATTTCTGATCCACGTGATCAGACAGAGAGCACTCAGAGAAAAACCCGTCGCTATTTTCTGGGAAAAAACTCTCTACACATCTTTCTGAAGTTTTTCATCTACAAATGACTCTCATACATATTTCTTGCCCTCATTAACTTATATATACATGACTTTTGACTCATCCCGCGTCTATGACATTGTTACTAATCATCCTAAAGACTTAGCTATACTCAGCTTACAAGATTCTTCACTTATATGTACATATGTGTACAAGACATCATCCTGAAATCTTCTTCACTTTCATAAGTATCTTCCTTCACTTCATTCTGACCATAAGTCTTCTTCAAGATCTCTATAATCACCAATTTGTGATTGGCTTGTTCCAACAGCTCCCCCTCAATCACTAATTGTGATTATTCCATTCTTCTTCACTCCTGCCATCTCCTTGAATCTCTGTAGCTTAGGTCCATCCAAGCTCTTTGTCATCATATCTGCCACTTGTTCTTTTGTTGGAGTGTACATCACTTCAATCTCTTTATCTAGTACCTTTTCCCTCAAGAAATGATACTGAATCTCTATATGCTTAGTCCGGGCATGAAAAACAGGGTTAGCTGCCAAATACAAAGAACTCATATTGTCTCCAAAAATTATTGGAGTACTATGATCAGTCTCAAAACTTTTCATTAAGGTCTTCAACCATATCACTTCCTTTGCAGCTTCTACCATTCCCTTATACTCAGCTTCTGTGGATGATAAAGCAACTGTATGTTGCTTCTTTGAACACCAAGAAACTAGCTTATCTCCAACATAACAGAGATACCCATGAGTAGACCTTCTATCATCTGAGTCACCTGCCCAATCTACATCACTAAACACTTTGATTCTTGTGTCAGAAGTGAAACCATAGTACAAACCTTCACTTAGGGTTCCTTTGATATATCTGAGTACCCTTTCGGCTGCAATCCAATGAGTCTTCTTTGGACAATGCATGAATTGTGACAACACACCTACTGCATATGATAAATCTGGCCTTGTCAAGGTAGCATAGATTAAACTACCTACCAAACTCTGATATTTCTTCATGTCATTGAATTCTTCACCTCCATACCTGCTTAATTTATGATTTACCTCCAATGGTGTAGTTGAGGTGTTGCAATCTTCCATGTTAAACTTGACTAGAAGATTCTTCAAATATCTCTCTTGTGAAACATATACTCCATGTTGAGTATACACAATCTGCATTCCTAGAAAATAAGATAAGTTTCCCAAATCACTTATCTTAAACTCCTTCTCTATTTGCTTTTTGAGTTCATTGATTCCTTGAACATCTGTTCCTGTAACAATAATATCATCAACATAAATGCACATGTAAATGTATCCATTTTCACTTGCCTTCACTAGCAAGCTACTATCTGCCTTTGATGCTTGAAATCCACATTCATTCAAGAACTTGACCAATCTGTAATTCCAAGCTCTTGGGGCTTGCTTCAACCCATATAAAGCTCTCTTGAGCTTACACACATAATCTGATCCAATTGATTCCATGAAGCCTTCTGGTTGCTCCATATATACTTCATCTGCAATGTATCCATTTAAAAATGCATTTTTCACATCCAATTGTGATAATTTCCATCCCTTGCAAGCAGCAATAGCAATCAATGTCCTAATTGTAGACATCTTAGCAACAGGACTAAAGGTTTCATCATAATCTACCCCATAAGTTTGGGCATAACCTTTGACCACAAGTCTAGCCTTATATCTAGACACCTTACCATCTGCAAACCTCTTTGTTTTATATACCCACTTACATCCAATGACCTTCTGATTCTTTGGTCTTGGTACTAATTCCCAAGTTTCATTTTCAAGTAGAGCATCATACTCTTCCTGCATTGCCTTCTCCCAATTCTGTTTACCTTTGGCTTCTTCATAAGTGGTTGGATCTTCTTCTGTCTTCACAATGTAGGCATAATCTTTTGTTGTTAGGAAAGATGTATCATAACTATACCTTATAGGTTCTTTCCTTTCCCTTGTAGATCTTCTGATTTCTGCACTTCTCGAAGTTTCAACCTCATTTGATTCTGGATCAAATCTTGGCCCTTCTTCTACATGATCCTGCAATCTACTTCTAGAGTCAACTTCATCAACAATTTCTTCACACACTTTTACTTTTGCCTTTCCTTTCCTTTGTATTTCTTCAACACCTGTAAAATCATTTGGTGATCCTACATACCATGTATTTTGCTCATCAAATGTCACATCTTTGGTAACAAGAAATTGCTTTGTGGATGGATTCCACAACCTGTAACCCATCTGTCTATCATCATATCCAATAAACACATACTTCTCTGCTTTTGGTTCTAGCTTATGTCTTAATTGTGAAGGAACATAAGCATATGCAATACATCCAAATACCTTACAATGATCAAGAGTAGGTTTCGTACCCCACCATGCTTCATAAGGGGTTCCTCCATCCAAAGCTTTGCAAGGCAACCTATTCACAAGATATGTTGCAGTGTTAATGGCTTCTGCCCATAAGTAATTTGGACAATTCTTTTCCTTCATCATGGCTCTTGCAAACTCTACAAGAGTCCTATTCCTCCTTTCTGCTACTCCATTCTGTTGAGGGGAGTACCTGCAAGTTACTTCTCTTTTGATACCTGCATTCCACAAATAATCATCAAACTCTTTAGAGAAATACTCTCCCCCTCCATCTGATCTTAACCTCTTGAGCTTTTGCCCTGTGATCCTTTCTGCATAAGCATGAAAATGTTTGAATGTCTTGAAAACTTCTGATTTATCCTTGATTACATACAAAGTAATCCACCTGGTTGCATCATCAACAAACAACACATAATATCTGGATCCATTTATGCTATAGTCCCTTGAGGGACCCCATACATCTGTATGAACCAATTCAAGCATATTTGAATGCTTGTACCCTGATTTGTTATAAGAACTCTTATGTGCTTTACCTAATTGACAAGCTTCACACTTGTACACCATATGTTGCCCTTCAATATTTGGCAATCCAAGCACCACCTGATTCTTCGACATTTCCTTTATAGCTCTCTCATTGAAATGACCTAGCCTTTTATGCCATAGGTCTAATTCAGATACCTTTTGACTTCCATAGGTAAATAATGCATGTCCCACATTACCTTGGACTTTGAGAGTGAACAATCTTCCTTCCTTTTTACCTGCAATTATGTTTCTATATCCCTGATTTGGATCTTGTACATAAACACCATCATTTGTGAATCTTACCTCATATCCTTTCTCCACAATTTGCCCTACACTTATCAAATTTTTAGGAATAGTAGGAACATAAAGTACCTTGCTCAGAAGTGTACTTCCACTCTTTGTCTTCACTGATCCAATGCTCTCCACTTTATGTTTGGTATTGTCACCTGTTTGAACTGTATGTCCATTCACCCTTGCTTCCATATCAGTCATCAAGGATAGATTCCCACTCAGATGGTTGCTACACCCTGAGTCAATATAAAACACTCTTTGATCTTCTCCCATTGATTCATGAGTTGCATTCAAGATAAGAGTCATATCATCCTTTTGATCTGATGCATAATTATAATAATTATTGTTGTAGGACTGAGATTGGAAGTTTCTTCCACCTCCTCTACCATATGATGTCCTACCACCTCTTCCTCTGAAGTTGCCTCTTTGGTTTCTGCCTCCTCTACCTCTTTGATTATAATTCTGATTATTACTTCCACCATTTTGATTGTTATACCAACAATCATTTGCCAAATGATTTGTTCTGCCACAAATCCAACAAGCTTTAGCATTATCTTTGTTCTTACCTCCTCTTCCTTTACCTATGAAGTTCATCTTCCCTTTTGTGAAGTTAGCTTGATTTGAATTCCCTTCATCATCATTCGATTGCTTTCCCTTGCCATTCTTTTTCTTGTCCTTGGAGTACATAGCTTGACTTGTACTTCTATCATTGTCTCCTTTAAGATCCTGCTCAAAGGTTAGCATGTGACCTAGCAATTGATTAAGATCAGGAGTAAAGTGATCAAGTGACAACTCTATGGACAATATGAAAGGCTTCCACTTCTCATCTCCTCTCAACCCTGTAAGTATTTGTCTTACCAACTTTTCCTCTTCAATGTCGTCATCCACTGCTCCCAAGCTATCTGCAATATCCTTCATCCTTGCCACATAATCTGAAATTGATTGTGAGCTCTTCTTCTTGAAGGTTGTGAACTCAGCCCATAGTGAGGACTTCCTTGACTTAGTTGTATTTTGGAAATGCTCTTCCAAGGCATTCCAAACATCTGTAGCACTTTCCAAACCTCTGATGTGAGGTAGAAGGTAATCATTTACAGCCATGTAGATGATACTCCTTGCTTGAGCATCCTTTCTCATCCAAGTCTTCAACATTACAAGCTCTTCCCTAGTAGGAATACTAGGATCTGCAAATTCAGGTTTTTCTTCATCTCCTGTAATAAATGCTATAAGGTCTTTGCTCATGAGGTGTGCTTCCATCCTCATGGACCATGCTGGATAGTTCTCCCTATCTAGCTTATCAATCTGCAAGCTTTCTCCCATCCTTGACTTTCTGTATCTGCAATTACTATGGTTTATGAGGAGAAAGTGTACCTTTGATATAGTCTTTGTCCTTCTTGATTCTTTCGAACTCGTGCTCTAAACTTCTGCAAGTTATCTTCAATAATTTGTCCTTGTCCTCCTTTGATTTGGAATATCTTCAATATCTGCACCAGTCGGAACTTCAATTGTCTTTTCTTCTCTTGTATTTCACCTTCAGCTCTGATACCACTGTTGGAGACCTCTTAATCTCCAAAGGTTTGATCTATACTGACTTAAGAACACTTCTATGTCAGTTATAAACCAAACTTTACACACACAATGTTCTTCTTTACCAAAACTTCAATCAATACTTCTCTGAGTGAAGAAGTGTCTACTTCAGAAAGTCTGCTTCAAGAATCAACTTCATTACCTGCACATAACCTCAAATTTCTTCAAGTAAATGATGCACAAGTATTCGCAATACCTTTGCGCAATCATGTCAATCATTAGTTGTCAAAACTAATCACCAAAAGTTTAATTTGATCATTAAGATCAAAGACATGTCAAAAAATGTCTCTCAGAAGTTGCGCCTTCGACATAATCAACTTCTTAAGTTGATTTCTCCCAATCTGAAACCCGTTTTGCTAAATGCTTTTAGCCATAGCTTCCTTATCTTCTAACTTAAATTTTAAGTGCTCACTCATCAAAAACTTTACAGTATACACTCAGATCTGATCAAAATACTGAGACGGAAAAGTGCGCTACTCTCAGGCTTCAGTTCCAAAGTTCACATATGAATGTTCCTATTGATCATTCTCACAGTAGGAGAGGAATTAGATTCTGAAACTCTAGACATATCTTCATTAGCTTCTCAATTAGATGTGTACAAAAGGATTTCTGATCCACGTGATCAGACAGAGAGCACTCAGAGAAAAACCCGTCGCTATTTTCTGGGAAAAAACTCTCTACACATCTTTCTGAAGTTTTTCATCTACAAATGACTCTCATACATATTTCTTGCCCTCATTAACTTATATATACATGACTTTTGACTCATCCCGCGTCTATGACATTGTTACTAATCATCCTAAAGACTTAGCTATACTCAGCTTACAAGATTCTTCACTTATATGTACATATGTGTACAAGACATCATCCTGAAATCTTCTTCACTTTCATAAGTATCTTCCTTCACTTCATTCTGACCATAAGTCTTCTTCAAGATCTCTATAATCACCAATTTGTGATTGGCTTGTTCCAACATTTTTGACTAGCTTTGGCCCTGTTCAGACCTAGTGTCCGGCCTAGTTAAAAATTAGGTTCCAGGGCTTATTAGAGGGCTCAAACGAGATCTAAAAAATATGAAAATTGGCAGGTAGATGCTTCTAAAGCTCCTCAAGCTCAAGGACTCCTTGGCTTGCACAAAATGGAGCTACAAAAAGGTGAACATGGTATTTACAGGGGTTATTAGTGATGAGAATCACTTTTAATTGGTGTAAAGGTTTTGAAAAATTAAAGGTTGCCTTAGTGCTAGATCTGCGTGAATGCTCGTACTTGCTTCTTCATGAGGAAAATTATAGGCCTACTTGCCAGATCTTCTTTGACTGCCATGTCTGCTTGTGCTGTCCCTTCGCTTTGACTCTCTTCGTCTTGTGGCTCCTTCGGTTCCCTGACTGCTGCCAACACCCCCCCCCCCACTCTCGCGTCTGTCGCCCCTAACAGACCCTTGTCTAGAGGATTTTTGAACATAGTATTGGACGACATCGGAGGCTAGGTGGTGTTCTTCGAGTCGCAAGCCGCGTGCTAGATCTGTGAGCAAATCATCCCAATTCACAGGTCCGGGAACATCTGAATGAGGCACCGTCAATTGTTTTGAGTAAATAGTTCTCTCCACAGCAAATAATTGGAGGAGATGTGATGGCCTGGGTATAAAGATTTCGGAGTGGTATTCCCAGAATCCTGTGATGAACATTTCCTCAAATTTCTGTTTAAAGCAAGCTGGGAGGTACTTGATTCTGGCGTGCCAAGCATATATTACTTCAATTGATGGGGTGGTACTCATATCGTACACTAGATCCTGGTTTCCTGTCACAAAGCCTGCTCCTGAGAAGTGGGGGTCCTTAATGTTCTTAAACGTCCTGAAAGTGATCAGCATTAATTCGAATATTTTCATACACATCTGGGCCATCACATCGGGATTATTGCGTAGCCGAATACTCCAATGACGGATTGTAGAAATCATGTAGTTCACCGTGGGGGGTCCTCGTGGAGGTGCTAGATAAACATAATTTAACCATTTTGCGCAGGCTTTGATGTCTCTGACGGCAATAGTGAATTCAGGCCAGGTGCGTCTTTGAAGAACTGGAATGTAACAAGGGTTATATTTAATAAACAACGGCATATTATTCCAGGTTCGGACCATTTCTGGATACGTTTCCAAAAGCCTGATTCTCCAGGTGGGTTGATGGATGGACCCACGCGTAGCACTTTCCGGTATATCGTCTGGACCAAATTGTGTAGCAAATGTGGGAGGCTTGCCACATTGTCGTTGAATCTCAGCGTTGTAATCGGCCAAAAGTATGCAGTATGGCACATATTGGTCATTATTGGTGCCGATCCATCTATCATGAGACATGCTTCTGAAATATTCTGACTTTATGACAGTTTCTTCTAGGTTTGCTAGTTATTGGATCTGAATGGCCACCCGTTCTTCGTGGGTGTTCGTTGTCCTTTCCAGTGTCTGAAGCCACTCGGGTGCTTCCACTTCCAAGGTGTCTAATCCCTCTGAGGTTGGTCGCCCGCCTGGCATTGGCATAGGAACATACGGTTCTTCGTACGAATCATCTACCTCAATAGGGACCAACTCTTCTGGCTCTGGTTCCACCACCGGAGAGGGCTGCCTCTCATATGTCAGTAACCTCTTTTGTAATTCTGCTACCTGCTCAGTTAAGGCTTTTACTTCGTCGGAGGTAGAGGTTGATGGGACACTCTTCGGTTGTTCTTCCTGTTCCTTAAGTCTGCTCTATAGTGTGTCACGTTCTCTTTCCAAGTCATCATGGGCTTCCAGGAGATCTGCATAGCTTTCCAAAATGGTTTTCATCGTCTCCGTGGGAACTGCTTTGAACTGCTCTGGATCTATCTCGTGGGGAGAGCCTTCCATTGCCGCTTCCAGATTCTCTTCATTTTGTTTTTGCAGTCTTTTGTTCTCCTCCAGTGCTGTGGCCATATGTTTCCAGAGTAGCGCCAAGTTACGTCTGACTCGTAGGTTATCGGCCTGGTATACTTCGAGCAAGGCTTCTAGTTGTTTGACGCCTGATTCTGTCGATGGTTGGGGTGCCTCCAATAGTGTTTGGTGAGCCTGCTCAAGCGTTGTATAACGTTGATTCACATCTGCATTTTCTTCTTCTAGAATTTTAAATTGCCTTTGTAAGTTCTGGTGATGTGTTGTCAGTTGTTGATACCGGCCGTCCAGAGCTCTATACTCATTCTGAAGCTGATATACACATTGATTTAATGCTAGAAATATGCTATTTACATTAAATGATGCTGGGAGGGGTGAAGATGCAGGGGGAATGGGGGCGGGAAAGGGAGTTGTGAATGATGTGGATGCAAGTGGAGATGTGGGTGGAGGGGGTATGGGAGATGGAGGTGGCATGGGGGGAGGGAGCGGTGCAGTGGCAGGAGATGTTTCCATAGTGTCAACTGTTTGAGTGACAGTGTAGATGGGGATCGTGGGTGGGGTGGATGTGACGTTAGTGAAGAGAGTGGCGAAAGTGGGCATGGTGACTCCCCCGAATTGGATTCCCGGAGAGAGTGGAATTCCCATGACGATTGTGGTGGTAGTGGACGTGGTGGTGCTAGTGTCATGTGGTGGAGTGAGTTGTGTAGTGAGAGGTGGGGATGGTGGTGACAGTGGTGCTTCCTGATGTTCGTCTGCTTGCGTTGTATCTCTCGGTGCTGACACATTGATATGAATTTGTTTCCCGGACCTCATGGGACGAGCGGGAACCCTTTTCTCAAATCTGTGAATGTAGGCCATTGCCTCATGAATGGCCTCATCCAATCCTACTGCATCGGCATGTAGGTTTATGGACTCAATGAACATATCGTCCACGCCTTCCTCCACGAGCAATTGGTTCATGAGTTTCTTGCCCGCTTCCAGTGACATTTTATGCTGTTCTTGAACTAGTTGCATGGTTCGATATAGTCTTTTTATTTGTGCCGAATACGCAGGGGCACTTGCCAACTCTGAAAGTTCATCATACTCTTGTTCCTCGTAGGCTTCTTCCTCTTGTTCGGTCTCTTGTTCCTTGACGTCGACTTCTACAACTTGTGGTTGGGTGGGGGCTGACGTTGTTGTATGGGTTTGTGGTTCCTGAGCTCGCTCTGCCTCCGTTTCGAGATTAGAGTCGTAGATTAGTCTAGCCACTTCTTCATCCGTGAGATCATTGAGAGTAAAGCCCTGTGGAAATTCCAAATCTAAGGGGACGGGTGGAAATACCAGATTGGGTCCCTCTGTACTTGGTCTTGGTAGCCGGATGGTGAATGGCCTAATGCGTCGTGTCTGGGGAGGGGTAATTTCTGGTGTAGTGGTGGCTCCCCTTGGTTGAGCACAGGGTAATTGTACTCCCCCTCTCATCTTCTTTGATGGGGGACCTGCCGCTGATAGCCTTCTCTGGAATTCCTGGGCCCGGGGCCATATGAGTGCCCGCTGAATAGGCACGTCATAGGCAAGACATCGGTAGATTATCTTGGTTAGAGCACAACATCCATGAAGCACATTCTTCTGCTTCTTGTTCCACCTTTGATGGGCTAGGTGAATCTGATCTATGATCCAATGTGGCACGTTGATGGGGAGGCTTTCTGTCTCTGCCAGATACAAGCTAAACCATATTTTCTTTGGGGGCATGGTGAATCTTTCCTGGGCGGGGAAAGCAAAATGCTGCATGATGGTCCGTAGGTGAAGAGCAATGGTCGGTGTCATCGCTACCATATCCTTCAGCTTATTAAGATCTTTATGTTTCATTCTGCCTGGAACCATTGTTTCCTTTTCCGTGGGGATGTGCATGCCATACATGCCCAATGCTTCTCGTACCAAATTGAGGGTCAGCTTGAATCTTTTAAGTTCATGGCCCGGCAACAGTGAGGGTAACACAAAGGTGCTGTCGCCTCCCTTGGCCCTGCTCGGAGTGATGGTACTGATAAGATAAGAACAACGCAAGAAATCCGGCTTTGGTAAGTGGGCCCTGAAATAACTGTCCAAGCCAGCTTTGGTCCATACCGAACGCATGACTTTGGCATTCTGATAACTCTCAAATTCACGCGTGAAAAAATGGTAGTGTCCCCATTTACCATTAAACTCCAATTCAGCTTCCCAAAAATAGGTTCCATCACCCAATGGTCCAGCAACATCACTGAACCAATGAGCGTGTTTGCCCACTTGAGAGGTGTGCCCCTGGTGATCCTGAATTGGGAGCACATGCACAGCTTGAAGTTCTTGCGGCCTTTCGGTGAGATGGGGTTCGAGGAGGAGTGTTTCTATGTCCACAATCTGTGTACTGGATCCGGCTTGAGAACTGGCACCTCCGGCTTCTGCCATGGCCCTGCTTGCTTGTTGGTTCTGTGAGAATATAGAACCAGGTGTTAACATTGTAATGGACAGAATAAACCCGTTGTTGTCCCTCTTACAACATTAACATGAGGTAGATGATGAGTCAGTGGTTAGTAGTGCACGATGACAATGTGTGTAGTTAATGCCTGGTTAGTCCTAGGAGCTAGATGGAAAGGTGCGCTGTCTGACTAATGCAGTTAGTAAGTGGAGATGAATTCACAGATTGGGGTCGGGGGGTTTATTACAAGTCTTAGGTTGCCAAACACCATGAATGGCTGTTGGTCTTGGTTTTGTGGAGATTCGGGAGGGTTGCATGAGTAATTCTACTGGGAGTTGTTGTGTCATCGGGACCCATTTACGAGTGAGTCTGTGCGTGCTTCTAGGCGGCAGTGTGTTCGAGTGTATTAGACAAGAGTGGGTGGCGGCTGCTTGAGCAAGTGAACTATGTCGTGTAAGATGTGAATTGTGTGGGACTAGTTGAGCTTGTAAGCAAGCCTTAGGCACCCAAATTTGTCTTGATTGCGGGTCAGCCTTCATCGACTTCTTGGGTACCCAAATGGATTTCACTTTCTCAACAGAGGTTTTAGGAGTCTTCTTATTATCATCAAGTCGTTGATTACTAATAGGAAGTTGAGACCGTTGTTGCGACTTCGTTACGGTCAGCAGCCCGTCCTTCCGCACCCACATTTGCCTCATCGGCCGAGTTGTTCTGCTCCGCGCGTTCTTTTGATCTCTCGCCTGGAGAGTCTTCAGTGATTGATCTGCCTTTAGTTGCTGCCTCCTTCTGGCCTTTGGAAAAGAAGGGAGTTCCATTGTGGTTTTGACTCCTTTTTTGAGATCTTCATTCTTCTGCATCACATAGCCTTGGACAAGAACAGCATGGTCAACTTCATGTGTACCCCTGGAGGGACCAGGAGTCCGTGTCTTTTCTAGTTCCTTGAGTGCTCCATTATTTAACTCAATTGTAATTCTAGCCTGATTCACCCATACCTGAAGAATTCCACTTCTTAGGTTTAAGTTGACTGCTTGGTCATAGATCCAGTCTTGACCCAAGACAAGGGGTTCCGTGAGGTCCTCATCTTGACATACTAGTACGTTAACTGTCATTGCCTCATCATGAATATAGAGGGGAAGTTCCACCTCGCCCATGCAAGGGGTTTCCACGCCTCTCAATCCTATGAGATATGCTTCCACAGGATTGACAGTTAATTGCAACTCCTGACAGTAAGACACTTTAACAGCACTAGTGGCTGCACCTGAGTCAATCAAGGCTCTTACAGTCCTTGCACTCTTTCCTTGCCCTATATCTAAGGTTATGAAAGGACGCCGGTCGGTTATCTTATGTGAGCTAACACCTGAAACTTCATACATAGCCATGTCATATCTTTGATCTGCATATGCATCTTGCCTAGGGTGCTCTCTACCTTGTCTTCTTAATTTCATTCTCCGTATGCGCTCTAGGGCTTCTGCTTGAGCTTCTTCTCGAATTCGCTTTTCTTCCTCTTTGCGTTTCTTAGCAGTGTTGAGTCGACTTAGCATTTCCTCCGTGAGGGGTTCTTGATACAGCTTGACTCTGCATCCGCTAATATAGTTTGGAAGAACGTCACCCTCTAAAGTGGCTAGTTGTACTGCTCCACTTGTGGAGATCCTATTAATGATCATGGGTCCGTAGCCTCTCTTTTCTAGCTTCCTCGCATGTTGTTTCAACGTATATACTAGTACTAGGTCTCCTGCTTTCAAACCTTTATCCTTCACATGGGCATCAAAGTATGCCTTCTGTCTCTTCTTAGCTGCATATATTCCTGCAGCTGCTCTCAGTCTTGTTTCTCCTAATCGTTCAAGGTCAAAAAGTCTAGAGGAGAGTTCATGACCCGTCCACTCGTGCTCTTGTGCTACTTTCAATGTAGGTATCAAGAAGTCCAAGGGAAGCACCGCGTTTTGGCCAAATACCATCTGAAAGGGGGTGGCTTGGAGTACCGTTTTGTAGGCGACTCGGTATGCCCAAACAGCATGGTGTAGCTGTTTGTCCCAATCAGAGCGTTTAGTGTTCACTAATTTCGTCAGTACATTGCATAAGATCTTATTAGTGCTCTCAGCTTGTCCATTAGCTTGAGGGTGATAGGGGGCAGACTTCTTATGTATTACCAAGAATTCTTGGAGTAGATTCTCAATCACTTCGTTCAAGAAGTGAGTGCCTCTATCACTTACAAGCTCTATAGGTAGCCCATATCTTGTGAATACATTCTCAAACAAGAATTTGGTAGTTGTTTGAGCATCGTTCTTCGTCGTGGCTTTTACCTCTACCCACTTAGTTAGATAGTCTGTTGCAACAATGATATATTCCGCATGGGAACCCTTAGCTGGGGGATTAACAGGACCTACGAAGTCTATTCCCCACTTAGAGAATGCACGTCCACCCATCATAGGTTTCAGTGGCATCTCATCTTTACGTATAGGATACTGAGTTCTCTGACAGACGTCACATCGTTTCACATAGGTATGTGCATCCATGTGAAGGGTAGGCCACCAGAAGCCCGCAAATCGTATTGCCTTGATCACCCGATCTGGTCCAAAGTGTCCTCCTGCTACACCTTGGTGAGCAGTTTCCAAGATCTTAAGATATTCACTTTCATGGACACATAGCCTCAGGTAACCATCTTTACCACGCTTATATAGATTATCACCAATGAGTGAGTAATCCAGGGCTTCTTGTTCTAAACTCCTTTTCCTAGCCAGAGTCATGTCTGGAGGGAATGTTTTCGTCCTCAGGAAGGATACTAGTGGTTCACTCCAATCTGGCACTATGGATACTTGATAAAGAGTGGTGTGTTCCACAGGTGGTTTAGTGCAGCAGATTGGGCATTCCTTGCACAATTTTTGGACATCCGCTTCCATAGTTGGCCAATGCACTCCGAATCTCCTTAGTGTTTGTAAGGTTCGTTGCTTTGAATAGTGTTGCTCTAGTGCACCTACATGTGCTAAATGCAACCATTTATTGTACTCGTCCTCTTCCACACACAAGCTAAGATTCCTTGATCTGTGTGCTTGTACATGCTTCCTGCCATGATGTGGTACTTTTGGGCTTTCACAACCTCTCTATTTCGTGTGTTTACTACTGGATGGTTAGGCCCGTATGTCAATACTGGTACCAATGGCTTAGCCCACTGCGGTACAACTTCCAAATTAAACAAGTAAGCATCAGGAAGGTCATCTAATACTCCTTGTGGGGCTTCTCCCGATGTGAGCCTAGAGAGATGATCTGCTCTCAGGTGAGTTCTCCCTTTCCTTACCACAACCTCGAAATCATATTCCATTAGTAAGAGAAACCATCTTACTAATCTTCCTGTATTGCATGGCTTGTTCACGAGGTAGAGCAATGCCTGGTGGTCAGTAAAAAATTTAAACTTATTTGCAAGCAAATAGTGTCTAAATTTCTTAACTGCATATACCATGTCTAAGCCTTCTCTCTCTGTAGTGGTGTAATTCCGTTTAGCTGCATTCAATTGTCTACTGGCATAGGCAATTGGAAGATCCATGTTACCTTCACCAATAGGTTGTGCAAGCACACATCCAATGGCATAATTGGATGCATCTACGTGAACATGAAAAGGCTTATTCCAATCTGGTGTGGTCAAGATTGGTGCTGAACATAATCTTCGTTTAAGCTCATTGAAGGAATTCTCACATTCCTCAGTCCATTCAAAGTTTGTCAGAAGTCCGTACATGGGCTTTGCAATGACGGCATACATGTGTATAAATCGTCGGTAATAACCACAATGCCCCATGAAAGCTTGTACTTCCTTGACATTCTTTGGCCTGGGTAGCTCTGCTATAGCTCTCACTTTCTCTTCGTCAGTAGATATGCCATTCTTTGACACTATGTGCCCTAAAATCTTGCCTTGCCTGACCATGAAAACACATTTTTCTGGGTTTAGGCAGACTTGATAATCTCTACATTTGTCAAAGATTTGTCTGAGTTCAGGAATATGAGTTTGTCTAATGTTGGAATGAGCACAAAGATCATCAACATAGACTTCTAAGTTTTTCCTCAGGAACTCCTTAAATACATGGCACATTAGTCTCTGGAAGGTGGCTGGTGCATTGGTAAGCCCAAATGGCATTACACGAAAGGCAAATATACCCCACTCTGTGGCAAAAGCCATCTTATGCTGATCTTCTGGAGCTATGGCTACTTGATTGTAGCCCGAGAATCCATCAAGGAAGCTGTACACTTCCTTGCCTGCTACTCTTTCTAAGAGATGCTCTGTGATGGGAAGCGGATAGTTATCTCGAATCGTGGCTGCATTAACCTTTTTCAAGTTAATGCATACGCGCAGCTTTCCATTTTTCTTGGGCACCACTACGATGGGCGATACCCATTCAGTGTGCTTAATTTCATAGATAAATCCAGCTTCAACCAGTCTATCTATCTCTTCTTTGATCTTAGCAGCGTAATTATCGTTATATGTATAGGGCTTTTGCTTAGAGGGTTTAGCATCTGAGGTCATGGGGATAGTGTGTGAGCATATATCAGGGTCAACACCTTTCAAATCCTTGTAGCTCCAAGCGAACACATCTCTGTATTCTCTTAGCAAGGCTATCAACGCATGCTCTTCTTCCTCTGTTAGGTCATGGCCTATGTACGTGCATCTCTCCTCTCCTTCTTCTAGGGCCACTACTATTTTCTTGGTGGTTTCTTTGTTATCATAGGCCTCTCCTGATTGTGCCTCTCGTTTCGGCATTCTGATCATGACTCTCCTGTCATCTATCTCATACTTCTTAAAATTTTCTGGGACCTCAAACAAAGATTCTTCCTCTTCTGGTGAGACTTCTCTCTTCTTTCGTTTCTTCCCTTCTTCCTTCGGGGTCACATGTGTCGCTAATCTTACATCATTTGTAAGCTCTCCATGCCTCTGGGGTTGAAATTCTACTTCATGGAAGTATTCTTCATCTGATGCAAATGGTGGGTCCATAATGATTGACTCTAGATCGGAGTCACTTGCATCCTCAAATGCATCAGGGTTGGGTTCACACTCTTCTAACACTGCCTCTCCCATGATTGGCTCTATGGAGAAAACTGAAATGTCATAACCATCCTCGTCACAATGGGGTGTCCATTGTTCTTCATTGATGGCTACGTCCATTGTTGCTAAAATTTCTGCCCAGCCATGGGGTTCAAATTCCTCATCAGGAAAGACTACAGGTGCATAGGCTGGGTCTTGAATGGGTCTATGAGTTTCGTTTGCACCTATTTCTCTGGCCTTTTCTCTCTTCTCTTCCTCTACTGCTACTTTGCACATCCATAAGTGAGTGTCTTCATGCATCCACGAGGATCCGGATTCTATGGAATGCACAAACTCTGTATCATCTTTGGCTCTATGGATGGGATTCCATTGGATAGGAGGTACATCTCTATGAGAGTAATCTTTGAGATTTACTTTGGTTGTAACACCTAAGTGTTGCAAATACAAGGAGTTGGTTCCCCAGTCCTGTACCACTTGCAGCTGTTGCATAAATGGTCTTCCCAAAATCATCTCATAGGCATGATTTTTGTTGAAGTCACATATAGCAAATGTATGCTCAAACTCGACACCACATGTAGTGAGAGTTATTCCTTCTAACAACCCTAGGGGTCTCTCAATATGACCATCTGCCATCTGCAATTTCATTCTCGTTGGCCTGAGTGCTGGCTTGCCCCAACGCTTCCACAGGGAAGTGGTGGCAATTGCAACTCCTGCACCTGAGTCCAAAATTGCCTTGGTGGTGTACTCCTGGTAGGTAATGGGAAGATAGGTGTTCCCTTCTTCACCTTCACACATATCTCCTATCTTATCCAAGGGTATTTCTGGCACCGTTCTCTGGGATCCTACCTGGGAACGAGGTTTAGCTATTTCTGGTACTTGTTTGGCGACATGTTTCCATAATTCAGGTCTAACCTTGAGTAACTCTTCTAACTTGAGATTCCACTGCACTTTGGTGTTCTTCACTACCTCTGTGTTCCTAGGTATGACTGAACCTTCGTTTCTTACCATGACTGTAGGTGCTCTCATACAGGTGGACCTTGCTTCCCATGGGCCTGTGAAATGGGGTAGTTCTTGTAAAGAATTAGACTCGAAGTCTAATCTTTCTTGAGATTGGATACTCTCCTGCTCTCCATAAATGGATGGGATGTCTTGTGGGAATTGGTCATGTGCATCATCCACAAGTTCAATGGGAGGAGGGACTTCACTTTCCTTAGCCCATTTGTCTTCTTGAATCTCGCGTAGGAATTCGGGTGTGAACCGATTCATAGAAGATGATGTGTCCGGCTCCGTAGAGTTAGGCACATAGGCTTCAGGCACATAGGCTTCTTGAGCAGGAATGCTTACTCTTCCACTTGCCTTGCCCTTGTGTTGAGAGGCTGGTTCCTTTTGTGATTGTGCCATTAGATTCTCTATTCTTTCTAGGGAGGGGGGGTAGTCTGTTTCAGTGGAATTGGGCACATAAGCTTTTGGAGGGGGATGAGTCATATTTTTGCTTGCGTTATCTCTTTCTTGATTTTCCTCTTCCTTGGCAGATCTTGCAATTATGCCCTCTAACTTCTCTAGAAGTCCATCCAAGTGTAATTGCGTCTTGGCTGAGCCCGAGTAATTGAAAAGGCGACTGGCTTCAAACATAGTCTGAGCCAATGCGACCATTTTCGCGCACAGCTTGGTTCTTTCTATCTCTAGGTCAGCTCTAGGGTAACACTTGTCATGATCCGTGACATTTGGCCCTTCTTGGATTCTGGCCTGATATGCTTTAAGCATCATGTCTATACCTTCAGGAGTGGGATCAGCTAATACTGATCCTACTCTAGGGGGTGGTGGAATTATATGAGGTGGGTTGGAAGGTGGCGGGTCGGATGGCGATGGGAATGGTGGTGGTGGGGTAGTGTGAGAGGGAGTTTGAGATGTGAGTTCAGTTATCTTGGCTTTGGTTTCTCTTATGCTTTCCTCAAGTTCACTCATCTTTTTAGCCCATTGTCTTTTCATTCTTTCCCGACTATCTTTCCACGCTCTAGTCCTTCTCTTTGTTATGCTCTCGGTTTCACTAGCCTCTGGGTTCTTATCCTAGTTTACCCCTTGATTCTGCTGCAATGCCTGAGCTCTAGTCACTACCTGTACTGGTGTGGTGGATGTCACACTTCCTGTGGAGTCTACCACCAACCCAATAACGTTAATAGGAGTGATTTTTGGCATATTATTAGGATTCTTAGGGCAATCTCGTAAGAGATGCTCCTTTCCACATTCTTGGCAAAAGCCCTGAATTGTTACTGACTGGGGTTGTGTAGGTCGAGGTAAGGGACAATCACGAATGAGGTGATCTCCTTGGCATCTGTAGCACGGTCCTCTAGGGAATGGGGGTCTTACCTGCCTAGGTTGAGGCCTAGGATTGGGGTTTGCGTACATGACGTTTGTGTAATCTGACTCCCAACTAGGTTCGTTTGGTTCTTCACTATAGTAAGACTCACCATGTTCAGGAGATTGCATGTAGTAAGCATGGGGACTATCGACATGTGTAGAATCAAAGCTATGGTCACTGGGGTCACTTTCAGAAAGCAGTGGTGTTACAGGAACTATAGCTCTATTCAGGTTCTCTTCAACAGCAGTATATTTTACCGGAATCACATTGGCTGGAGCCGGGGGTTGTTGTGCTAGCACAGGCTGAGGCCTTTGTTGGTTTTGATAGGGTTGGTAGGTTTGTTGAGGCCTAGCATACTGCTGAGGTGGGTACTGGCTCTGGTATCTTCCTTGTTGGGGGTATGGCTGTGGGTACGTCTGCCTCACGATTTGCTTATTGTACGGGCAATCTTGCACGGTGTGATTGGTGTACCTTCGTTCTATGGTGCAGTACTGGCTACTAGGATTAACTTGGGGTTGAGCCATAATGGGACACACATTCGCCATGTGGTTGCCACCACAAGATAGCACCTTTTCACAGGGGCGAACCTTGGGATTTGTTTGCTAGTTACACCTAATTTCTGAGCTACTTTCTCTGCAAGTTCCTCGATTGATGTGGACTGCGTGGAAGAGAGGTTAGAGGCACTATCCGAATCTTTGTATATCTTAGAAAGCTCTAACTCCTCCCCTAGGTTATCCTCAATGTCAATACACATGCGTACACACTCTTCTATGGTCCTAGGGTCCTTCAAGTACACATAAGATCTCAATTTAGTACTTAGCAATCCATCCAGGAATAAAGCCACTTGCTTGGCTGGTGTGGGTAGCTCCGAAGCAGGGCATCTTTCTAAGTATTGCCTAAATCTTCTTCCTGCAAGTCTCACGATTTCTTGAGGGGTTTGCTTGAAGCTGTGAATCAGCGAGGAGGTATTATGCCTTATGCCACTCTTAGAGAATTCAATAATGAAAGCCTCTAGGAGTTGGTCTATGCTCCTAAACTGCCTCTCATTTAGAGGCTGAAACCATGTCAAGGCAGTGTTCCTAAGGGTCAGACCGAAGGCATTATACTGCGTGAATAGATCCTCCACTTGTTCAGCTCTCAAGACTTGCCTAAACTCAGCCACGTGATCGTATGGATCTCCGGTGCCATCAAAGTAATTCTTCATGGACTTAACTAGCTGAGTTGGTCTCAAAGTCCTTGTGTGCTCTCTAGGTCGTGGTAGAGGGAACTCATCCGTATTTCTTTGATTTCTGTGAGCTCTAAGTACCTCAGGTTCTACTCTATTTGTTTCCGTCCTCGTTCTTTCTCTGCCTCCTGGGTTAGCAAAGCTCACCTCCGGTCTTTCTCTATGTCTGTCTCTTTGAGTTCCATGAGCTTGGGATGTTCCAGCTCCAGGGTGACCATAGGATACGTTCGATCTTGGTTGGGGAAAAACAAATTCGCCCTTCCAAGTGTAAGCATGCCTATCATTTTCTGTCACCACAAAGATCCTCTCCGAAGCGTGATCTAAGTAGGTCACTCTACCTGGGCTATCAGGATCCTTAAACTCATAGATCATGATAGTTCCTATATCCATTGGCCGATCAGATTTATACCTCCAAAAGGCTTCGTCAGTCTCTCGGTTCAGAAGCAGATCTATGCTCTTGTTGTCTTGGGGAACCCACTCAGGTGTGATAATCCTAGTGTGAACAGATTTGCCTCGGGGGGTTCTAGGTTCTATACCCATGTTTCCTTGTTCCAAGTCACCTAAGTCCGCTTCTGAGATTACATTCCCAAATTCATCTGTCCTATCTGGGTGACTGGTGACTACGTATATGGTTCCTTCTTTGTCCATGTATGCTCCGCTTTCAAACTTGACAGCTGGGTGCTCTAGTCCTATGGATTGGTCACGGTTTTTAATCTAGACCACGGATCTTCCTAGGCCGTCCTCATAGATGCTAGCACCTAATCGGTTGGTCCTAAGGTATTCCAACTGTGTTTTGTAAGGGCCTTCTACCCTGTGCAAGTATGGCACACCTGAACTTCCCGTAGGTCTGTCCATGCCTTGAGACATCTCTGATTCACTGGTATCAGAGCTAGGGTAATGCGAGTGGTGACTCAACTGTTGGGCCCAAGACCTTGCAGTATGATTGACACTAGCCTCTGAAGACCTAAGGCTTTGTCTCTCTCTTACTAGGTGTCGTCCTGATCTAAGGTTCATATGCCTAACTGATTAACCCAATTTCTCCCAGGTACAACCACGTTTCTGAGTCCTTTTGTATCGGTTACTTGGTTCTTTTTATGTTGATTATCATGTTTATACTCTTGTCTGATATCACGTCGTTAGGAACACTTGAGTTTAATTTCGCACTTTAGTTTGGTCGTTTCCCGTTAGGTTCTTTTCCTTTAAGGTTGTCGTTCACACACACACAGGTTATCTCTTGACTTGAACTTGATTTCTTAGACAGTCTTTGATTTATCTCGTGCTTATCGTTGCCTGGAATTACTTATAACACTACTCGCACTTAGCCTAAACTAAGAATTGACAGAGGGTGTTGCGGGCTTTCCAACCTTGAGTTCCTTTCCCTGTATTGTTGCCCTGGTGTGCCCAGGACGCGTGTTCCCAAGTCTGCACTTACTCTTGCCTTGCGTACCCTTCGCTGCTCTCAGAGGACCTGTAAAAGGCCCACTGTTAGCTCAAGACTTAAATTCAAAAGACAGAACCAATCACTTTCATTCATGTAACACTTCACCAATTTGCACTATGACTTTTTGGACACAACTCTAGAGACCCCTGAATTTTTGTTCCCCCTGGGTATGGTCAGCTTCAAAATACCCTATCTAATATTCCTGATCTTAATTTAACCATAACCAGTCGATGTTTTTGTTGTACTCCCTACGAGCTTTCCAACAAAACAAGAATCACGGCAAACGGATTTTGTATGAGAAAGTTATGCCAGTTCAGGGTTTTGGGGCTAAAACAGGATTAAACTAGGTTAACAAGCAAACAGGAATTCTCGAGTTACTTGGGTCATGCCCTCGTAATGCAATGCTACACCCTAGTGTTTGTCCCACACTTGGCCAAAATTTTAGACCATTATTTTTGCCTTAAAAATTTGACCCAATTTGCCCTTCTAACGTGTTCGCAAAGTTTGTCGGTCGCGATTGACAGGTCAGTCGCGATCGACGTGTCGATTGCGATTGACAGGTCCGTCGTGGCTGTCAGTCGCGATTGACTGGTCAGTCGCGATTGACAGGGGTTACGAAAAGTCAATCAGTCGTGGTCAAAGGGTCGTTGACTCTGTCAGTCGCGATTGACGTGTCGATCGTGATTGACAGGTCGGTCGCGAGGGTCTGTCCGTCGTGGTCAAACAATCGTTGACTGTGTCCGTCGCGATTGACAGAGCCGTCGTGGTCTATCCGTCGTGGTCAAACAATCGTTGACTGTGTCAGTCGCGATTGATGAGTCGGTCGCAATTGATGGCTCGATCGCGATTGACACGTGTCACGCGTATGGTCCGTCGATCGTGGTCAATTGGTCGTTGACTGTGTCGGTCGCTATTGACAGAGCCGTGGTGGGCTGTCGATCGCGATTGACAGGTCGATCGCGATTGACAGGTCTGTCCGTCGTGGTTTGTCGGTCGCGATTGACAGAAATCTGATGAATTTCAAAAAACTAAACACATTTTTGGGAAGCTCTAGGCCTGTAGATCATGGTTTTGCACTTTGTTTGGCAATTTGAGCATTTTTTCTGTCGGACGCGATTGACAGAGGTCGGCGACACACAGACAGTTATGGCGAATTCCGTACCTGCGCGGAGTGCTGGGGACGATGATGTGACCTGTACCTGCAAGACAGCTCAAGAAACATGCAAAAACAGCACACACAATTTCGCTCTCTCTCACAAGTGAAATGAGGGAAATGAGGTGGAGAAGGTGATATGATCAAAAACTGAAATTTTCGCGATGATGGAGATGGAGGTGGGAGATGGTGATGATGATGATGGTGATGATGGTGGTGAAGTAAGAAAGAGAAAAATAGGAAAATTAGAGAAATTACCTACAACTCCAACGTCTCCAATCTACGTCTTACCATCACACGCTCGTCCTCAAAGCTCGATCCCCGGAAAGGGCACCAAAATTTGGTGTAGCTCAGTGATGAGAAGCACCTCCTTTAATGTCAATCCCGGAAGACCTGAGGATGGTATGAAGACCTCGAGCAAGTGGAGGCACAAGTGCATGAGTGAGAAGCACACAAACATGCACACACATACACACACACGCGCACACACGGCAAGACAAAGAGAGAGAAGCAATGGAGTTCTTAGATTACTTTCAAAAAGCTCTTACAAGTTCGTTTCAATTACAATCTACCCTCAAAAATGAGCTCTCTAGCTCCTTTTATAGTTTTTGACTAGCTTTGGCCCTGTTCAGACCTAGTGTCTGGCCTAGTTAAAAATTAGGTTCCAGGGCTTATTAGAGGGCTCAAACGAGATCTAAAAAATATGAAAATTGGCAGGTAGATGCTTCTAAAGCTCCTCAAGCTCAAGGACTCCTTGGCTTGCACAAAATGGAGCTACAAAAAGGTGAACATGGTATTTACAGGGGTTATTAGTGATGAGAATCACTTTTAATTGGTGTAAAGGTTTTGAAAAATTAAAGGTTGCCTTAGTGCTAGATCTGCGTGAATGCTCGTACTTGCTTCTTCATGAGGAAAATTATAGGCCTACTTGCCAGATCTTCTTTGACTGACATGTCTGCTTGTGTTGTCCCTTCGCTCTGACTCTCTTCGTCTTGTGGCTCCTTCGGTTCCCTGACTGCTGCCAACATACGGTAAAATTAATGTCAAGATTATTAGATAGGGTATTTTGAAGTTGACCATACCCCAGGGTAGGAAAGCTGGGGAATTTTTAGGATTGTCTTCCACAAAGCCAAAGAATAAGTTGATCTCTGAATTGCATGAATGAAATCGGTATGTTGTGTTTTTTTTTTAATTGGAATCTTGAGCTAACATTTGGACTATTACAAGTCCATTGAGAGCATCGAAGGGCAATCCAAGCAAGAGTAAGTTCAAGCTTGGGAACACGCTTCCTAGGCACACAAGGACAACCAAGGAAGGAGCCTTAAGGTTGGACATTCTCAACACCCTCTATCAATTCCTAGCTTAGGCTAAGTACGGATAGAGGTTTTGGTAAATAAGGGTTATTTCAGGCACGAATCAAGTCCAAGAGAACTAATCAACTAAGTACAAGCATTAGGTAGATCTTAAGTGGGAAAACCCTAAAGGAAAAAAGTAAACTTGATTCGATCAATTATCAAGTGTGAAATTCACTTAAGTACTGATGATGTGATTTTAAACCAGAGCTTAACACAATAACCAACTAAAAAGAACAAAGTGAGTGATACAAACTACCCTGCAACGAGAGCGTACGTGGAAGTAGAGGGTAGAAAACTCAGGCATATGAACCTTAGGTCAGGAAGACACATAGGCCGGGACAGACAAAGCCTGAGATCCTCTAAAGCTAGTGTCAATCACACTGCTAGGTCTTGGGCCCAGCAGTTGAGCAATTATTCAAACCACCCTAACTCTGAGACTAGCGAATCAGAGATGTCTCAGGGTATTGAGAGACCCATAGGAAGTTCAGGTGTGGCCTACCTACAAAAGGGTGAAGGTCCTTACAAGACTCAACTTGAATATCTTAGGACCAACCGATTAGGTGCTTACATCTATGAGGACGGCTTAGGAAGATCTGTGGTCCATATCAAAAACCCAGATCAACCCATTGGACTACAACATCCAACAGTCAAGTTTGAAAATGGAGCATACCTGGACAAAGAAGGAATCATATACGTGGTCACCAGTCACCTAGATAGGACAGACGAATTTGGGAATGTGATTCCAGAGACGGACATAGGCGACCTAGAGCAAGGGAACATAAGTGGAGAGCCTAAAACCCCTCGAGGCAAATTAGTCCTCACCAGAATTATCACGCGGAATGGGTTCCCCAGGATAATAAGAGCATAGATCTGCTCTTGAACCGAGAGACTGATGAAGCCTTTTGGAGGTACAATCTTGGTTAGCCTAATGAGGTTGGAACTCTCACTATCTACGAGTTTAAAGATCCGGATAGTCCAAGCAAAGTGACCTATTTAGACAATACTTCAGAGAGGATCTTTGTAGTCACGGAGCATGGTAGGCATGCCTACACTTGGAAGGGTGAATTTGTTTTCCCTCAACCAAGATCTAATGTCTCTTATGGCCACCCAGGAGCGGGAACATCCCAAGCTCATGGTGCTCAAAGGGATAGAAGTAGAGATAGGCCAAAAGTGAGTTTCGCCAACCTGTTGGGAAGAGAAAGAACGAGAACGGAAACGGATAGAGTGCAACCTGAGAGATTTAGAGCTCCAAGAAATCCAAGAAATGTAGATGAATTCCCTCTGCCAAGACCTAGAGAGCACACGAGGATTTTGAGACCTACACAGCTAGTTAAGTCCATGAAGAATTACTTCGATGGCACTGGAGATCCATACGATCATGTGGCCGAATTTAGACAAGTCTTGAGAGCTGAACAAGTTCAGGACATATTCACGCAGTACATTGCTTTTGGTCTCACCCTTAGGAACACATCTCTTACATGGTTTCAACCTCTAAATGAGAGACAGTTCAGAAGCATAGACCAACTTCTTGAGGCTTTCATCACTGAATTCTCTAAGAGTGGCATACAACATAACACTTCCTCACTGATTCACACCTTCAAGCAGACACCTCAAGAGACTGTTAGACTGGCAGGAAGAAGGTTTAGGGAATACTTAGAGAGATGCCTTGCTCCAGAGTTGCCCACCCCAGCCAAAAAGGTGGCTTTATTCCTAGACGGATTGCTAAGTACCAAATTGAGATCATATGTGTACTTGAAGGACCCTAGGACCATAGAAGAGTGTATACGCATGTGCATTGACATCGAGGATAACCTAGGGGAGGAATTAGAACTTTCAAAAATCTACAAAGATTCAGATAGTTCTACT
Organism: Ceratopteris richardii; assembly: GCA_020310875.1. NCBI lineage: Eukaryota > Viridiplantae > Streptophyta > Polypodiopsida > Polypodiales > Pteridaceae > Ceratopteris > Ceratopteris richardii. The sequence goes on along the minus strand of CM035407.1, from coordinate 107,552,037 downwards.
AGCCTCTTTTCCTCGCAATCCACATCTATTGAGGAACTTGCTGAAAAAGTAGCTCAGAAACTAAGAGTCTCTAGTAAACAAATACCAAGGTTTGCGCTAGTGAAAAGATTCTATACTTGCGGAGGTGATCATATGGTGAATGTATGTCCCATTATGACCCAACCCCAAGTGAATCCTAGTAGCCAGTACTACACCATAGAATGGAGGTACACCAATCACACGACGCAAGATTGCCCATACAATAAGCAAACAGTTAGGCAAACACATCCACAACCATACCCTCAACAAGGAAGATACCAGAACCAGTACCCACCTCAACAATATGGCAGACCACAACAACCCTATCAACAACCCTATCAAACCCAACAAAGGCCTCAACCTGTGTTAGCGCAACAACCCCCTGCTCCAACCAATGTGATTCCAGTAAAGTACACAGCTGCATAAGAGAATCTGAATAGATCCATAGTGCTAGTAACACCATTGCTTTCGGAAAGTAATTCCGGTGATCATAGTTTTGACTCTACTCAAATTGAAAGCCCGCAGGCTTATTACATGCAGTCACCTGAGCATGAGGAGTCATACCACTATGAGGACCCGAGTGAAACTAGTGGGGAGCCTGAGTATGCAAATTTCATGTACACAAACCCCAACTCTAGACCTCAACCTAGGCAGGTACGACCCCCATTTCCTAGAGGACCATGCTTCAGATGTCAGGGAGATCACCTCATACGTGATTGTCCACTGCCTGCCCTACACAACCCCAACCAGTGACAATTCAGGGCTTCTGTCAAGATTGCAGAAGAGAGCATCTCTTACGAGATTGCCCAAAGAACCCCAATAACCTGCCAAAAATCACTCCTATCAACGTCATTGAACTGGTAGTAGACTCTATAAGAAGCGTAACTTCCACTGCCCCAGTGCAAGTAGTCACCTGAGCTCAAGCTTTGCAGCAAACTCAAGGAGTAGGGCAAGAAAAGAGTTTTGAGGTTAGTGAGATAGAGAGTATAACCAAGAAAAGGACAAGAGCATGGAGAGATAGGCGGGAGAGAATGAAAAGACAATGGTCACAGAAAATGAGCGAACTTGAAGAAAGATTGAGAGAAACCAAAGCAAAGATAAGTGAACTTGCATCTCAAAACCACTCTCACACTACCCCACCACCCCCCTTTCCATCTCCCTCCAACCCATCACCTTCCATTCCCCAACATTCTAATCCACCAAACGTAACCCACCCACCACCCAGAGTAGGATCAGTCCTAGCCGATCCCACTCCTGAGGATCTAGACATGATGCTTAAGGCATATCAAGCCACAATCCAAGAAGGGCCAAACGTGACAGATCATGACAAATGTTACCCTAGAGCCGATCTAGAGTTAGAGCGAACAAAGCTTTGTGCTAAGATGGTCGAATTGGCGCAAGCCATGTTTGAAGCAAGTCGCTTGTTCAATAGCCCTAGCTCCACTAGAACACCGTTGCATTTTGATGGTCTATTGGATAGGTTGGAGAGGTTACTTACAAAGTCTGGAAAAGGAGCCACCTCCCAGGCTAAGGAGAGAGCAAGAGATAGAATAAGCATTTCTCCCCAGGAAACGTATGTGCCTAATTCCACCGAACCAGACACCTCTTCTTCTATGAATAGGTATTCACCAGAGTTCCTGAGAGAGATTCAAGAAGAGAAGTGGGCAAAGGAAAGTGAAGTCCCTCCTCCCATTAAACTTGTGGATGATGTTCATGATCAATTCCCACAGGACATCCCTTCTATTTATGGAGAGCAGGAGAGTGCCCAATCTCAGGAGAGGTTAGACTTTGAGTCTAACTCTTTGCATGAATTACCCCATTTCACAAGCCCATGGGAAACTAAGTCTACTTGCATGAGAGCGCCCACGGTCATGATAAGAAACAAACATTCGATCATACCTAGGAATACGGAGGTAGTAAAGAACACTAAAGTGCAGTGCAACCTCACTTTAGAAGAGCTACTCAAGGTTAAGCCTGAATTGTGGAAACATGTAGCCAAACAAGTGCCAGACGTAGCAAAATCTCGTTCCCAAGTAGGATCTCATAGAACAGTGCCAGAAATACCATTGGATAAGATAGGAGACATGAGTGAAGGAGAAGAAGGAAATACCTATCTCCCAGTTACTGTTGGGAAAGATGGATGGATCCTCCAGAAGATTAAGTAGGTGCTGCTAATCCTGCTTTGCACCAGCCCTCAGTGACTCCAGATATGATTAGTAGACACCCTTAGCTTCCAAATGATACCAAGAAATGCTATATGTACTTTGGAAAAGGTTTGAGTAATGACTTGATCAAAACAGATGAGTTTGTGAATCACAAAGCTAGAAAACTTTCTATTTTGGTGTCCTGCTCAGTTTTTCACTCAGTATGACCAGTACACTTACAATTGGCAAAATTCCTTCTAGAGGTATTCTATTAGCTTAGTAAGATACCATTTGCAAGTGGAATCATTAAAAATGATAAACTATACTAGGAGAAATCACTTTAGCAAATTTATGGACACCCCCGACTTTTTAGGAAGTATGCAGACAAATACTAGTGAGCACTTCGACGGTGATTTCTTGAGATTGGCTGAACCAAGTTGCTTCAAACTTTGTATGCTTGTAGTATGCTTTGAGCTGGATCCACCAAGCTTTGAATCACTTGATTTGATGAAGTAGGCACTGAGATATGCCTCTTTGAAGTTGGCAGACTTGAAGTGGTACACTCAGAGAACACAGAGTTGATGAATGTGAATATATCTATTAATTGACATAATTGTACAATCTCATTAGCATGATAACCATAGCTAGATGAGGTAATGAGGTATGGGCTTCAATGTAGCACTCATACACACTCAGATACAACTGATAGATGTCTTGGGAAGTGAGCTAGAATGAGCTGAGCTACTCGCGACTTTTTGACTTGCATCTTTTATAGAGTTGAGTTGAAACTTCAAGTTTGAATTCAAATTCAATCTCCTAGAATCTTTCACCTAAAAGTTAATGAGATATTCTCTCAATCAATCAACAACTTTTTCACGACTCTAATCAAGTAGGTGTGTACATAAAAAATGCCAAGTCTTTTAGACTTTTACAAGGAGTAAAATGTTAAGAACTTATAAGCATAAGTTCCTATGGTCCTTCATTCAAGTGGTGTCTTCATGAAGTAATCCAAGCCAAATTGTGAAGGCTTGAATTGCACCAACAGCTCCCCCTCAAGCCAAACACTTTGGCTTAAGTCTTCATCTTCAATCTTCAATCACATCCTGCAATCCAATCATGGATTTGAATCTGCATAATTTGTTTCCATCCAAAGCTTTAGTGAGTAAATCTGCACATTGCATATTAGTAGACACATAGGTCAACTGAATGTCCTTGCTTAGCAACTTTTCTCTCACATAGTGGTAATGAACCTCTATGTGTTTTGTCCTGGCATGATATATTGGATTAGCTGCAAGGTGGAGAGAGCTTGTGTTGTCTCCAAAGATAATTGGGGGCCTGGTGTATAGGCCTAGCTCTGTATACAAAAGCTTTAACCAAATAGCTTCTTGAGTGGCATTGGCTAGCCCTCTATACTCTGCTTTAGTGGATGACAATGCCACTGTTGGTTGTTTCTTGGTTGACCAAGAAATAGGTTTATCATCTGCAAAAGATAAGTATCCTGATGTGCTCCTCCTATCACCCTTGCATCCTGCCCAATCTGCATCTGAATACACTTTAATGTCAATATCTGATGTATAAGGAAAGTACAAACCATGGTTCTGAGTTCCCTTTAGATACTTCAAGATCTTCTTTGCAGCCTCAAGGTGAGGTCCCCTTGGTTTGTGCATGAATTGACTTAGCACACTAACTCCATATGCTATGTCAATTCTGGTCAAGGTAGCATAATTCAAACTACCTACCATACTTTGATATCCTGTAATGTCTTGAACTTCATCCCCTTCATGAGCACTTAGCTTTAGGTTGACCTCCATTGGAGTACTTGAGTCTTTAGCATCCTGCAGGTTAAACTTCTTCAACATGTCTTGTACATATTTTTTCTGAGTGATATATATACCTAAATTAGTATAAACCAATTCAAGTCCTAGAAAGTACTTCAATAATCCAAGATCATTGATCTTGAACTCCTTCATCATCTGGTTTTTGATGCTTCTGATTCCTTGGACATCATTTCCTATAATGATGATGTCATCAACATAAACACAGAGATAGATTACCTCTGAATTGCTCCTTTTGATAAACAATAAAGTATCTGCCTTGCTCATAGTAAACCCTTGGTCTTGGAGGTATGTTGTTAGCCTATAGTTCCATGCTCTAGGTGCCTGCTTCAATCCATATAGAGCCTTCTTCAATTTACAAACATAATTTACCTTCTTGGGATCTTCATAGCCAGGTGGTTGTGACATGTAGACTTCTTCAGATATCCATCCATTCAAGAAAGCATTCTTGACATCTAATTGGTACATGTTCCAATTTTTGGATGCAGCTACACTCACCAATACTCTGATTGTTGGCATCTTAGCCACAGGAGAAAATGTCTCCTCATAATCAATGCCTTGGGTTTGTGCAAAACCCTTGGCTACCAACCTAGCTTTGTACCTGTTGATTGTACCATCAGAGTTCCTCTTTAGTTTGTAGATCCATCTGGATCCCATCACCTTCATAGAGTCCTTCTTGGGTACCAAGTCCCATGTGTCACTCTCCTTGAGAGCTTCTATTTCTTCATCCATAGCTCCTTTCCATTCAGGTTTGGTGATTGCCTCTTCATATCAACCTGGTTCTTCACTTAACAAGTCTTTTGCAAGATAAATTGAATGCTTAGTTACAAGAGATGTATCATACCCATATCTAATAGGCTTCTTACTTTCTCTCTGAGATCTCCTTATTGCTTGAATTGAAGATTGAGATCTCCTTATTGCTTGAATTGAAGATTCTGGTATATCCTCAAGCTTCTTCATCTTCATCTTGCCTCTGGACTTCCATGCCTTGAATTCTTTAAGATTGATTGTGTCATCATCTTCTGAACTTGAGTCTTCCTTCTGGATAGGTTCTTCCTTTGAGAGTTTTGGAAACTCCTCTTCCAAATCATAGGGTAGACTAACCTTCCTGCATTCATTCTCATACCATGAGTCATTCTCATCAAAGATGACATCTCTGCTTACCTTGAACCCTTTATTGGTTGGGTTGTAGAATCTGTACCCTTTTTTATTCAAGTCATAACCAATGAAAATACATTTTTCTGCTTTAGGGTCTAGCTTTCCCCTTACCTGTGAGGGAATATGCACATATGCTATACAACCAAAAATTTTGCAATGATCCAATGATGGTCTCTTACCATGCCAAGCTTCATAAGGTGTCATTCCATCAAGTGACTTTGATGGCAACCTGTTTATGAGATAGGTGGCAGTAGATACACTCTCTGCCCAAAGATAATTTGGCAACTTCTTTTCATTAAGCATGGACCTAGCTGTTTCAACAATAAGCCTATTCCTTCTTTCAGCTACCCCATTTTGTTCAGGTGAGTACCTTGTGGTTATCTCCCTTTTGATGCCTCTTTCCTACAAGAAGTCCTCAAACTCATTTGAGAAGAAGTATTCACCTCCTCCATCTGACCTTAGCTTCTTCAAGTTCCTTCATGTTTGATTTTCAACTAATGCAAGATATCTTTTGAAACAATCAAACACTTCATCCTTGTGCTTCATAAAGTATAACACAGTCCATCTGCTATAATCATCAATGAAAGACACATAGTACCTTGATCCTGAAATGGAGGGATCCTTGCTAGGTCCCCAAACATCTGTGTGTAGCAAGTCTAGGTAGTCTTCATGCATAAAACCTTTTCTTGAGTAGGGCAATCTGTGAGACTTACCAAACTCACAAGCACCACATTTGTAAATCATGTGTTGCTTGGATACATTAGGTATCCCAAGCACACATTGGTCCCTGCACATTTGCTTTAAGGTCCTTTCACCTATGTGACCTAATCTCTTGTGCCATATTCTAATTATGAAAGTGTTTGATCCTTGTAATTGTATAAAGCAATGTTTTTGGTGTCTTCTAGCTCAAAAGTAAATAATCTACCTGATTTTTCTCCCTTGGCTATCCTTTTGAATCCATGTCTTGGGTCCTCTACATATGCTCCATGTTGATTGAACCTGACCTGCAAACCTTTCTCCACAATCTGACCAACACTCATTAAGTTTTTGGTAATGGTTGGTACATAAAGTACCCTGCTCAATAGGTTCTGGTTACCATCACAAGTTTTTACATTTCCAATCTTTACTACAGAATGCTTAGTATCATCACCTGTCTGTACTTGATGTTTGCCCTTGGGTTCCTCAAGATCAGAGAGTAGTGCCACATTGCCAGCTACATGATTAGAACACCATGAATCAATATAAAACAGATGATCATCATTGATACCTGACTTGGAAGTCATATTCATGATCAATAGGGAGTCATCTTGCTCCTCTGTGTAGTTGTTGCAGTCTTTCCTATTTCTGAATCCTCCTTGGTAGTTACCATTATGGTTGTTGTTGTAATTGTTGTTGTAGTTATTGTTGTAGCCATTGTAGCCTAGGTGTTGGTTGAACCTTCCTCTACCTTGAGAGTATCCACCTCTTTGATAGCCTCTTCCTCTCTGATTTTTGTAGTTTCTGTAGCACTCATCTGTGGTGTGGTTAGACAATCCACAAATATTGCATGGTAATGAATTGTAGGGTCTCCCCCTACCTTACTTACCTCCTCTGCCCCTTCCTCTTGAAGATCTACCTCTCCCTGCATAGTTGGCTTGGGAGGTAGAACCTTCATCTTCTTGCTTTTTACTTCTACCTTTGTCTTTAACCTTTTTATCAGTATATCGGGCAGAAGGAGTGTTACCTTTAGATGTATCTCCAACCTTTGTGAACTTTGCTTCATGTGTGAATAGTTGGCCCATCAGAGTTGTGAGATCTGGGGTATGCATATCCATGTAGAGATCCATTGCAGTGGTGAAGCTTTCCCACTTATCATCTGCCTTTAATCCATTGGTTACTTGCCTTACTATTTGTTCCTCTTCAATCTCCTCTCCTATGCTTGCTAATTGGTATGCCACATCCTTGATCTTGGTCACAAATTCTGAGACTGATTGCTTTGGTTGCTTCCTAAGGGTTGTGAATTCAATCCACAATTGATTCTTCCTGGCCCTTGTATTAGATGAAAAATATGATGAAAAGGTTTCCCAAGTTTCTTGGGAGGTCTTACAATTCCTGATGTGAGGTAAAAGGAAATTAGATATAGAGTTAAGAAGATAAGACCTTGCCAATGCATCTTTTGCACACCATGTATTAAGCCTTTCTTGTTCTTCCTTGGTGGGTAGACCCCTAGCTTTGAATGAGGGCAATTCCTCATCTCCTGAGATGAATCCAAATAGACTTCTTCCTTGTAGATAGGTCTTCATCCTCAGAGACCAAGCTTGATAATTGTTCCTGTCCAATTTATCAATTAATGAAGGAAAACCATCTCCCGTGTTACCTTGTTTGCTCTGATACCACTGTTGGGAAAGATGGATGGATCCTCCAGAAGATTAAGTAGGTGCTGCTAATCCTGCTTTGCACCAGCCGTCAGTGACTCCAGATATGATTAGTAGACACCCTTAGCTTCCAAATGATACCAAGAAATGCTATATGTACTTTGGAAAAGGTTTGAGTAATGACTTGATCAAAACAGATGAGTTTGTGAATCACAAAGCTAGAAAACGTTCTATTTTGGTGTTGATACCTGCTCAGTTTTTCACTCAGTATGACCAGTACACTTACAATTGGCAAAATTCCTTCTAGAGTTATTCTATTAGCTTAGTAAGCTACCATTTGCAAGTAAAATCATTCAAAATGATAAACTATACTAGGAGAAATCACTTTAGCAAATTTATGGACACCCCCGACTTTTTAGGAAGTATGCAGACAAATACCAGTGAGCACTTCGACGGCGATTTCTTGAGATTGGCTGAACCAAGTTGCTTCAAACTTTGTATGCTTGTAGTATGCTTTGAGCTGGATCCACCAAGCTTTGAATCACTTGATTTGATGAAGTAGGCACTGAGATATGCCTCTTTTAAGTTGGCAGACTTGAAGTGGTACACTCAGAGAACACAGAGTTGATGAATGTCTATATATCTATTAATTGACATAATTGTACAATCTCATTAGCATGATAACCATAGCTAGATGAGGTAATGAGGTATGGGCTTCAATGTAGCACTCATACACACTCAGATACAACTGATAGATGTCTTGGGAAGTGAGCTAGAATGAGCTGAGCTACTCGCGACTTTTTGACTTGCATCTTTTATAGAGTTAAGTTGAAACGTCAAGTTTGAATTCAAATTCAAACTCCTAGAATCTTTCACCTAAAAGGTAATGAGATATTCTCTCAATCAATCAACAACTTTTTCACGACTCTAATCAAGTAGGTGTGTACATAAAAAATGCCAAGTCTTTTAGACTTTTACAAGGAGTAAAATGTTAAGAACTTATAAGCATAAGTTCCTATGGTCCTTCATTCAAGTGGTGTCTTCATGAAGTAATCCAAGCCAAATTGTGAAGGCTTGAATTGCACCAACAGTTACCCATCAAGGATAAACAACCAAGGCAATTTTGGACTCAGGTGCAGAAGTTGCAATTGCTACTACTTCCCTATGGAAGCGTTGGGGCAAGCCAGCACTCAAGCCAATGAGAATGAAATTGCAGATGGCCGATGGTCATATTGAGAGGTCCTTAGGATTGCTAGAAGGAATAACTCTCACTACATGTGGTGTTGAGTTCAAGCATACTTTTGCTATATGCGACTTTAGCAAAAACCAAGCCTATGAGATGATTTTGGGAAGGCCATTTATGCGGCAGTTGCAAGTGGTACAGGATTCGGGAACCAATTCCTTGTACTTGCAACACCTAGGTGTTACAACCAAGGTCAATGTCAAGGATTACTCTCATAGATACGTACCGCCTATTCAATGGAATCCCATCCATAGGGCCAAGGATGACACGGAGTCAGTGCACTCCATAGGATCAGGATCCTCATGGATGCATGAAGACACCCACTTATGGATGTGCAAAGTGGCAGTAGAAGAAGAGAAGAGAGAAAAAGCCAGAGAGGTAGGTGCAAAAGAGACACATAGATCAATTCAAGACCCAGCCTATGCACCTGTAGTATTTCCTGACGAAGAGTTTGAACCTCATGGTTGGGTGGAAATTTTAGCAACAATGGATGTAGCCATCAATGAAGAACAATGGACACCCCACTGTGACGAGGATGGCTATGACATTTTAGTCTTCTCCATAGAGCCAATCATGGGAGATTCGGTTCTGGAAGAATGTGAACCTAGCACTGATGCATTCGAGGATGCAAGTGACTCCGATCTAGAGTCAATCATTATGGATCCCCCATTTGCATCAAAGGAAGAATACTTCTATAAGGTAGAATTTTACCCTCAGAGACATGAAGATCTCACTAATGTTGTGAGGTTAACCACACAAGTGACCGCCAAAAATGAAGGCAAGAAGAGGAAGAAGAAAGAAGCAACACCAGAAGAGGAAGAATCTTTGTTTGAGGTCCCTGAAAATTTTAAGAAGTATGAAATAAATGATAGGAGAGTCACGGTGAGAATGCCTAAACGGGATGTTCAAGCACGAGAGGCCTACGATAACAAGGAAACCACTAAGAAAATTGTTGTAGCCTTAGAAGAAGGAGAAGAAAGATGCACTTACATAGGACATGACCTGACGGAAGAGGAAGAGCAAGAGTTGATAGCCTTGCTAAGAGAATACAAAGATGCATTTGCTTGGAGCTACAAGGACCTAAAAGGTGTAGACCCTGACATATGCTCACACACAATCCCCATGACCTCAGATGCCAGACCCTCTAAACAGAAGCCATACACATACAATGACAACTATGCTGCCAAGATCAAAGAAGAGATAGATCGCTTAGTGGAAGCTAGATTTATCTATGAAATCGAGCACACTGAATGGGTTTCCCCCATCATAGTGGTGCCCAAAAAGAATGTTAAACTACGTGTATGCATTAACTTGAAGAAGGTTAATGCAGCCACTATCAGAGATAGTTATCCACTTCCTATCACTGAGCATCTATTAGAAAGGGTAGCAGGCAAGGAAGTGTACAGCTTCCTGGATGGGTTCTCTGGCTACAATCAAGTAGCCATTGCACCAGAAGATCAGCATAAGACGGCTTTTGCCACAGAGTGGGGCATATTTGCTTTTCGGGTAATGCCATTCGGGCTTACCAATGCACCCGCTACCTTTCAAAGATTGATGTGCCATGTGTTTAAGGAATTCTTGAGAAAGAATTTAGAAGTCTATGTTGATGATCTCTGTGTTCATTCCAACATTAGACAGACCCATATACCTGAACTCAGACAAATCTTTGATAAATGTAGAGAATATCAAGTCTGCCTGAACCCAGAAAAGTGTGTTTTCATGGTCAGGCAAGGTAAGATTCTAGGACACATAGTGTCAAAGAATGGCATCTCCACTGACGAAGAGAAAGTGAGAGCGATCGCAGAACTACCTAGGCCAAAGAATGTCAAGGAAGTGCAAGTTTTCATGGGGCATTGTGGTTATTACCGACGCTTCATACACATGTATGACATCATTGCAAAGCTCTGTATGGACTTCTAACTAACTTTGAGTGGACTGATGAATGTGAGAACTCTTTCAAGGAGCTCAAACAAAGATTATGTTCAGCACCAATCTTGACCACACCAGATTGGAACAAGCCATTCCATGTCCATGTGGATGCATCCAATTATGGTATTGAATGTGTGCTAGCACAACCTACGGGCGAGGGTAACATGGATCTTCCAATTGCCTATGCTAGTAGACAGTTGAATGCAGCTGAATGAAATTATACCACCACTGAACGAGAAGGATTAGGCATGGTGTATGCGGTTAAAAAGTTTAGACACTATTTGCTTGCAAATAAGTTTAATTTTTTTACGGATCACCAAGCTCTATTGTACCTGGCAAACAAGCCATGCAATACAGGTAGATTAGTAAGATGGTTCCTCTTACTGATGGAATACGACTTTGAGGTAGTGGTGAGAAAGGGCAAGACTCATTTGAGAGCAAATCATCTCTCAAGGCTCACATCAGCAGAGGCCCCACAAGGAGTGTCAGATGACCTACCTGATGCTTACTTGTTTAATTTGGAAGTTGTGCCGCAGTGGGCCAAGCCCTTAGTGCCAGTACTGACATATGGGCCTAAGCATCCAGTAATAAACACTCAAGATAGGGAGGTAGTAAAAGCTCAAAAGTATCATATCATGGCACGAAGTATGTACAAACATACGGATCAAGGAGTATTAGCCTGTTGTGTGGAAGAGGACGAGTATGCGAAGTGGTTGCAATTAGCACATGTGGGTGCATTAGAGTAACACTACTCGAGACAAAGAACCTTACAGACATTGAGGAGACTTGGAGTACACTGGCCAACTATGGAAGTTGATGTCCATAGAATGTGCAAAGAATGCCCAATCTGCCGCACTAAACCACCAGTGGATCATGCTACTCTTTATCAAGTGTCTCTATCACCAGATTGGAGTGAACCATTAGAAGCCTTTCTGAGGACGAAAACATTCCCTCAAGGTATGACTTTGGCTAGACAAAGAAGTTTGGAACAAGAAGCCTTAGATTATGCACTCATTGGTGATAATTTATACAAACGTGGTAAAGATGGTTACCTAAGACTGTGTGTCCATGAGAGCGAATACCTCAAGATATTGGAGACTGCTCACCAAGGTGTAGCACGAGGACACTTTGGACCAGATCGGGTGATCAAAGCAATTTTATTTGCAGGTCTTTGGTGGCCAACTCTTCACATGGATGCACATACCTATGTGAAGAGGTGTGAGGTTTGTCAATGAACCCAGTACCCTATACGAAAAGATGAGATGCCATTGAAACCTATGATGGGTGGACGTGCATTCTCCAAATGGGGAATAGACTTTGTTGGTCCTATTAACCCCCTAGTTAAGGGTTCTCATGCTGAATATATTATTGTGGCCACTGATTATCTAACCAAGTGGGTAGAAGTAAAAGCCACAACGAAGAACGATGCTCAAATGGCAGTTAAGTTCTTATTCGAGAATGTGTTCACCAGATATGGGCTGCCAATAGAGCTAGTAAGTGATAGAGGGACTCACTTCTTGAATGAAGTTATTGAAAACCCTCTCCAAGAGTTCTTGGTAGTACACAAGAAGTCTGCCCCCTATCACCCACAAGCTAATGGAAAGGCCGAGAGCACAAATAAGATTCTATGCAATGTATTGACAAAATTAGTTAATAATAAATGCTCTGATTGGGACAAACAGCTACACCACGCTGTTTGGGCATACAGAGTTGCCTACAAAACGGTACTCCAAGCCACACCCTTTTAGATGGTGTTTGGCCACAATGTGTTGCTACCGTTGGACTTTTTGATACCTACATTGAAAGTAGCACAAGAGCATGACTGGACAGGCCATGAGCTCTCCTCTAGAATCTTTGATCTTGAACGTTTAGGTGAGACATGATTGAGAGCTGCAACAGGAATCTATGCAGCCAAGAAGAGCCAAAAGGCGTATTTCGATGCACATGTGAAGGATAAAGGCTTGAAAGCAGGAGACCTAGTCCTAGTCTACACATTGAAGCAACATGCACGAAAATTAGAGAAAAGAGGCTATGGACCAATGATTATCAATAGGATCTCCACAAGTGGAGCAGTACAACTAGCCACTCTAGAAGGTGATTTACTATCAAGTTACATAAGCGGATGTAGAGTCAAGTTGTATCAAGAACCCCTAACGGAAGAGATGCTAAATCGACTCAATACTGCAAAGAAACATAAAGAAGAGGAAAAGCGAATTCAAGAGGAAGCCCAGGCAGAAGCTTTAGAATGCATCCGACGAATGAAATTGAGAAGAAAAGGTAGAGATCAGCACATGCCTGACACTCAAGAAGCTCTAGGTTATCACATGGCCATGTGTGAGGCTTCAGGTGAACAGTCCCATCAAATAGTTGATCGACGACCTTGAAGCTTGTGCCTGCTGCAGCTGCCATGAGACTTCTGATGCTTATCTGCTAGAAGAAGAAAGGCACATTAGTGTTGCATAGGAAAGAGGATGTAATGGTGTTCCCTCCACAATACTAACATGACATTCCAAGTGGTTAGTGGTTAGTGGTTAGTGGTTAGTGGTTAGTGGTTAGAGGTGAAGTGTTTGTGATAGGTGTGAATGTTGGTTAGTGGTTGGTGTCATCCTAGATGCATACTTTGGATATGCAATGTACTCAGATTGCACCTACATTAGAGTGGATGGATTTACAAAATTGGGTTGGGGGGTTTGATACAGGGTTTAAGTCTCCAAACTTTGATTGAGGATTTGTAGCTCTTAGAGTGGGTGACAGGTACAAGTTTATGAACTAGGTTGTGCTGGATTTGGGACCTTTTGGGTGCCCATTTCCAAACATTCCTAGGTTTGATCGGAGGTGTAATAGTGTAGGGTGTAGGTATCTTCCCTGAGCTATTTGCCAAGAGTGCTTGTGAGTGTTGATTCATTCTTGTGACTGGAGGTGAAGCTATTTGAGCTTGCAAGCAGGTCTTGGGCACCCATATTTTCCTAGCATTGGGAATTGCCTTCATTGACCGCTTTGGACCCAAATAGAAATGGTATGTCTAAGGTGTTGCCTAGGGAACTCCTTCATTTTAGTCCTTGATGATGTGGCTCGCTTGATGCTTTTCTGAGATCCTGTCTCTGGAGTCATAGTTTTTTCCTCTTTGTGTATCCAGATCTGCTTCATGCCAAGAGGTACTTCATATTGCCCAAGTTGGTGCACATGCTTCTTGATCATCGGTCTCCTCAGTGTCGTGTGTTGCTCTGCCTGCCTTTCTCGAATCTTCTTTGGAAAAAATGGGAACTCCTCATTGACTTCTGTTCCTTCGTCAAGAGTGACAATCTTCTGCATCATAGAACTTTGGACAATAATAGCATGGTTATCGTCAAGTGGACTCAAATGGATTGGGATACCATGCCTGTAGAGGTTCCACTAACAGCTAGACCTGAGGAGTTTCTGAATATGAGACGAATTGCCATCTCGGATCCACCAAGTGGCCTAACAGAAAGAGTGAAAGGACATTCTCATTGGTTCAATGAGATGCCAGGAGGTTTGGGGGATGCGGACCACATTTGGGAGTCCAAGTTGGAATTCGAAGGAGTCTGGTGGACATTTCAATTCTTCTCAAGAGAGTTTGAAGCACTACAAAATGTAGCACCTCTTCAAGGTATTTGGCAGAAAGCGGGATTGCAGGATTATTTTAGTGCATCTTTGCCTAAACCAGATTTCCTTAGATATTACACTTAATTGCAACTCTTAAAGCGACAGGAGATAAAGATCAGTCAGGCACATTCCTGGTTCCCTCTCTATCAAACTAGGAGGAAATGAAAAAGTTTGGGCTGAACATAACTTTAATCAAGGAAGCCCTTCAGATGTACGGCACCCATGTACCCTCCGATCGAGATCCTTTGATACCGGAGTCTATGAAGAATAGTAAACTTAAGAAGTTGAAAGAGATGTGTGCTCTCACCCCAAACATCGCCATACCGCTGCGAATGTGCCTTCAGCACTTTGCATTTCCAGCTCAAGACCAATTCACACAGCCTCATAAAAAGATTTGGTATGGGTTATACCTAGCGGAGATCGGGAGCTTACGTATTAAAATGCCAGTGTGGATCCTCGACCAACTATATGAAGCAAGCAAACGAGGAGTAAGGAAGCCTACTCTGAATGGTTGCTGTTCCATTACAAGGATCATCTATAGATGCCTCGCTTATGATGTGCCGATTGCACGGGCACTTAAATACTCACAGCTATAGTTCTTCCAGGGACGAAAACAAGGGGTTCAACCAGCTAAAAGAATGCGCGGATCACTTTCACATGTTCTAATTCCTCGCGATTCCAACATAGAAATCCCCCTTACAGAAGAAGAACAAGTAGCCCCATTCACGATCCATCTCCAACGACCACAATCAGAGGGTGTGGTACAACCCACTCCATCAGCCCCTCCACTACCAACGGATGCTGAGTTTGCCTCCATGGCTACATTGGCAGAAGATACATCCTTTGACTTCGAGAGCTTCTTGCAAACAGCATAGTTATCTGAGGGTGAGTTCTTCTCAAACACTGACGGTCCTGGATCATCATCCCAGAGAGGACGGCCACACAGTGATGCACAAAGAGTACATTGGGAAGATGAGGCACAACATACTCACGTTGAAGGCATCCAGGAACAAGAAGAGGCACAGGAACATGAATCAGAGGAGAGTGAGGAGGAAGCCCCTGCCTACACTGCACAACTCAAATGGCTCTATAAAACGATCAAGCAAGTACAAAAAAGGCATTAGTTATCAGAAGAGGCAAATAGAGCACTAGTGAACCAGATGCTGCAGGCAGAGAATGTCGATCCTCATTTTACAGAATCATTGAATCTTTTGGCAGATATCTATGGAATAGTGGAAGCCATGCGGACCATGGTATATCGTACCACCCCTCAATACGACCAATGAAGGATCGATACGCGACCGCGAAGGGGAAAAATGATTCAGATGGAAGTCTCTACCTCACTCCCTACCACAGCTTAGGAAGATGTGCACATGACCAGCCCCACTAACACTGATGTATGCGACGTCAGCACATAGATACCATCACCGCCCACCCAACCCACCGAACACCTCGCCACTAGCATCACTGAACAACCCACAGCTATCCTTACTGAACCTATACCGCACACCACCACCATTTTGCCATCCTGACCTGTCCCTACCTCTATCATTGCTTGCCCATTTTCCAAACCTCATATAGGTCATCCCGTCACCCATCAAACCATATTAGGCCACCCATCTTATCAACCAGCTCTTGGACAGCCACATGTCCCTACCCAAACATTAACACACCCATTTCCCTTCACTAATAGATTTCCTCTTTCCCAACCCCTACCCACTGTACCCCTTTTAACCCCCTCAGAACCAACACAAACCACCCGATCTCCATTCTTGGCAAACCTTGTAAATATGATTCAACAAATTGAGAATCATAAGAGAAAATCCCTTTCCCAACCCACCTCCCCCACATTCACGGCCACCACTAACACACAACCCACCGTTCCAATATTCACGACCACTTGTAACTTCACACACATCACCACATACACCCACTGTCAGCACCACATCCATCTTTCCCCTCCCCATTTCCCAACCCCTTGCATCTTTCACCTCCACCTCTGCATCCACCTCATTTAGTCATGCACTAGACACCATGCTTGAAGCTGTCGCCCAGCTTAAACAGGAATACAGGTTATTGGAAGAAAACAATAAGGAGCTTTGTACTCTATCATCACACCTCCAGGCACGTGTCAACGCCTTGGATTTGAGTAATACAGCATTACAACATGAGGTTACCGCCCTCCAAGAATCTCATGCGGAGCTCGAAGCCAAATATACAGAGACGGGTAAGGCAACTGAAGAACAACTCAGAGATCAGTTGGCCCGTAATGCTAGACTACAAAGAAAAATGGCCTTACTTCGCCGCCACTTAGCAGCTGCTCAAGAAGAGAATAGAAGACTACAGCAATAGAATCAAGAGAATTTAGAAGCAGCTATCGAAAACACCCCAGAGGCACCTATAGATCCTGCCAAATTCCAAGCTATTCCCTCAGGACACATTCAACCAGTATTGGAAGATTATGCGACCCTCTTGGAAGCACACGACCAATTGGCAGACCAGGTAAAGGAACTACAATGATCCCAAGTGCCCCCACCACACCCAATAGAACCTAAAGAGATGGTCAATGCTATTACTTCACTAGAGCCCGAATCTTCAATGGTCAATGAGGTACTTGAGCTATGCCAACAAGTTGCAGAATTAAGGATTAAGTTGTTACAATATGAACGACCCCCCTCTCCACCCAATCAGCCATTAGAAGAAGAAGTAGTAACCATTCCTGTGGAAGAGACCTTTGAAGATAACTATGAGCCTCAACCCCTTCCAAGAGGCAGAATCACTAATGAGGGATAGGACACATACGAGGAACCCCCTCCTGCATGGATGAAGCAGGTAGAAGAGATGGGCCACACTCACGAAGAGCGCATAGCAACTCAGATGTTGGCCATGAAAACCATTGAGGAGACCATACTCCAATCCGAATATTTCAAGAACTTGGCTACTAGGTGCTTAATAACCAGTTCAAAGTTACAGTATAAGCCCTACTTTGTGCTATTGGCAGACTACAACGCTGAAATCAAAAGAGTCACCAATAGGTATCCTTCCTTTGCAACACAGTTCCAACTAGAGGACATCCCGGAAGAAGCTAGAAAAGGTGCCATATTCCAACCCATCTGGAGGCAAAAATTACTTGAGACCTATCCGGAGATGATACGAACATGGGATCATGCTCCCATGCATTTGAAGTATAACCCTTGCTTTGGGCCAGTGCAACAAAGAAGATCATGGAAGACATTTGCCATCAAAGTTCAGAACAATACTAATTGCAAACAATGGCTAAATTACCCCTCCATTGCACCCCCAACAGGTACACCAACTGTAGCCTACATGATGGCTACTATCAGACACTGGATGCCATGCCTACATCCCATGCCTGATGTCATCGCGCAGATGATGCTCAAAATCCTGGACATGATGCAAGTCGTGTTAAAGACTTTCCGCAATGTACGTAACATCCAGCCTCCGATTCCGGGCTTCATAAATGGTAATTATGACTTACTTTATGATATGAGCACAACCCCAAGTATTCGAGTTGCTTATGCATGGCATGCGAGGATCAGATATCTCCCTGCTTGCTACAAGCAAACCTTTGATGACATGTTCACCACGGGGTTTTGGGAATCACACTCAGAAGTATTCGCGCCATGCCCAACCCATCTGCTACAATTATTCGCATGCAAACAGACAATGCACTCAGAGCTCTACACCACGCCACAACCTGACATGCCTGGCGCAGTTAATTGGGATGCCCTTCAAAGAGACCCGGTCAGGGGACTACGGATCAGAGAACAAGAATTGGCAACCGACATACTACAGCACTACATCGATCAAACCGTGGAGCAAAGGTCTGTCAGAGAGGACAGACGCTAGGGGGGAGAGTGTTGGCATCATACAGGAAGAAGCAAGTACGGGCATACATGCAGATCTAGCACTAAGGCAACCCATTAAATTTTTTCAATCCTTACATTGGTATAAAAGTGATTCTCATCACTGGCAACCATTGTAAATACCGTTTCATCTTTTTGTACCTCCATTTTGTGCAAGCCGAGGAGTCCTCGAGCTTGAGGAGCCTTAGACGTAATTGCCTACCAATTTTCATATTTTTTAGACCTCCTTTGAGCCCTCAAATAAGCCCTGGAACCTAATTTTTAATTAGGCCAGACACTAGGTCTGGACAGGGCCAAAGCTAGTCAAAAACTATAAATAGAGCTAGAGAGCTCATTTTTGGGGGAGCTTGTTGTAGTTTTGAACTTGTATGAGAACTTGGTTGTAATAGAAGTGATTCCATTGTCTTACCCTCTTTGTTCTTGCCATGTGTGCGTGTGTGTGTGTATGTGTGTGCATGTTTGTGTGCTTCTCACTCACACACTTGTGCCTTCACTTGCTCGAGGTCTTCATACCATCCTCATGTCTTCCTAGATTGACATTAAAGGAGGTGCTACTCATCACTAAGCTACATATGTGCAGCATGTCAATTTGGTAAACAATCAAGAGCATCATTTCCACATGACGAGAATGTACAAAGTAGTACATACAGATGTTTGGGGTCTAGCAAAGATCACATCTATGGGCGGTTGCAAGTTTTATGTTACTTTCATTGATGAACATACACGCAAAGTATGGGTATATTTCAGGAAAGAGAAGAGCGAGGTATTCACTCACTTCCAGAATTTTAAAGTTATGGTGGAAAAGTAGATAGGGAAGTGCATTCAGACATTAAGATCTGATGGAGGAGGTGAATACATGTCAAATGAGTTCGGCAGTTTTCTAAAAAATCATGGAATTCGGCATCAGTTTTGATGCAAGTACACACGACAATAGAATGGTGTTGCTGAACGCAAAAATAGACATATTGTGGAAATAGCAAGAGCCTTGATGGCTGAGAAGAATATGCCTCATTGTTATTGGGCAGAAGTTGTGCATATTGTTGTATACATCATGAACAGAACTCCGACTACTGCTGTACATCAAGTTACACTTGAAGGGAAGTTTACAGGTAAAAAGCCAAACTTATCACATCTGAAAGTTTTTGGTTGTATTGCATATGTACATGTCCTAGATGAATTGAGGATGAAGCTTGATCCAAAAGCAGAAAAGTGTGTTTTCATTGGATACTCCCTTGAGCAAAAGGGATATAAATGTTATAATCCACTCACACAACAAGTAAAGGTGAGCAAAGATGTGGTATTTGATGAAATGTCAAGCTTCTATGCAGATGCCAAAGAAGGACTCAATATTGAACCAAATGACAAAGAAAATGCTGAAAAATCAAGTGCAAAATCTTTGAGTGCACCGGATGCATCACCATGCAATAGTTTCGATTCAAATTCATGGAGTGAAAGATTGCGAGGAAATTTTAGTCCAACAAATTCATCAAATGCATCCAAGAAAGGTAAAGAAAATCTTTCTGTTGGTAGTGAAACATGTGCAGGTTTTGAAGATGTTGATGGAGATTCAAGCGGTTTAGAAAAGAGTCTTGATGAGGAACTTGGAATGCCCTCTGTGAAGACTCTAGGAGTAAGAAGGGCACATGCAGGTGATACAAGGAGAAGTGACCCAAGACCAAGAAGATCTGAGAGGATGCGGAATTCAGTGCAACGATTGACGTATGACAGTTATATGGCTCGTCATTGTGCCTACATGAAAAAGGTAATACAAGATGTTGAACCTTCTTGCTTTGAAGATGCAATTGGAATTGCAGATTGGGAAAAACCTATGGATGAGGATATGGCTGCACTTTATGGAAATGATACATGAAAGCTGGTTCCCTTGCTGCAAGGAAAGAAACCCATAGGTTGCAAATGGGTTTACAAGGTAAAGCATAATGTTGATGGTAGCATAAGCAAGTATAAAGCACGATTTTTAGCTAAAGGATATGCACAGACATATGGCATTGATTATGAGGAAACATTCAGCCGTGTAGCTAAAATGTCTACTGTCAAAGCACTTGTTGCATTAGCTACAGCAAAAGGATGGACTTTGCATCAGATGGATGTGAAGAATGCTTTCCTACATGGTGAGTTACAGGAAGAAGTATATATGGACCAGACACAAGGATATGAAGATTCAAAGCATCCAAAATATGTTTGCAGGTTGCAAAAGGCTTTGTATGGGCTGAAGCAAGCCCCTCATGCATGGCATGCAAGGATTGCTGATTACTTAACCAGCATTGGGTTTTCTATGTGTGATGCGGATCACTCACTATATGCAAGGAAGGATGATGATGGCATCACTATTGTGGCTATTTATGTTGATGACCTGATTGTAGGTGGTGATAATGAAGGAAGCATCAAAGAGGTAAAGAAAATTCTTATGTAGGAATTTGACATGAAAGATCTTGGTGTGTTGCGCTATTTCTTGGGCATCAAGTTTATACATACAGAAATAGGTATATGGATGTCGCAAAGGCAATATGCCTTGAATATGTTGCAAAAGTATGGTATGGCTGATTGTAAGCCAATTTCTATGCCATTAGATCAGAATTTGAAGTTGGACACTACATCAGGTGAAGCATTGGAAAATGCTACTATGTACACGAAAATTGTGGGAAGTCTTATATATCTCACAATTACAAGGCCTGATCTAAGTTTTACTGTTGGACTTGAAAGTCAGTTTATGCAGGCTCCCTGGAAGCCAGATTTGGATGCTCTAAGGCGCACTCTATGTTATGTGAGTGCTACTTTGGATTATGCATTGTTTTATGAGGCTAGTGTAGATTTGCAGGTTTATGGATACACTGATGTCGATTGGGCTGGTAGCATTCCAGATAGAAGATCTACTAGTGGTTTTCTATTCTCACCCGGGAGTGTAGCTGTTACATGGAGTAGCAAGAAGCAACCCACTGTTGCTTTGTCAAGTATAGAGGCTGAGTATAGAGGTGTTGAAATGGAAGCATGTGAGGCATCATGGCTGGAGATGCTACTTGCAGATTTAGGTGTGGAAGTGCAAAAGCCTATCACCATTTATTATGATAATCTTAGCAGCATACAGTTAGCACGGAACCCTGCTTTCCATGCTAGAAAAAAGCATATCGAGGTACATTATCACTTCATCAGAGAGAAGGTGTTAGCATGTGATATTGATCTTGTTTATGTGAGAATAGATGAGCAGGTTGTTGATATTTTCACCAAAGCACTTGGAGATGAGAAGTTGAAGAAGTTTCGGGAGATGCTTGGATCAGAGGATATGGCATTGAGCTTGAGGGGGAGTATTGAGATATCAAGCTCAACATGTGATGATCGAGGATGACATGTACTAGCTTTTCGTTTCTCTGACATGTAAAGTGGTCATGCTGGTATATGTCAGGGATACTTCATTGAGCTTTATTAGATTTATCTACCGAGAGTGATGGCACATTTGTTCTTTGCCAGCTCACTCATTTGCAGACATTACGTTTTTCCTTATGTACTGATCTTTATATATTGCACTTGTTGTATTCTTGTTTTTAGGTCATTCTTGTACATTCCTTTTTATGTTATAGAAGAAGAAGAAGAAGAAGATTATTCTTCCTTGCCTCAATCTATGTGTGTGCTTCTCCTTGAGAGTGACAGTGTGTGTGTGAGCTCTCTTCCTTATCTTCTTCCTTGTGACAGGATGAAGTGGAGTGGATGGAGTTTTGGCACGCGAGGGGTTTTAAGATGCAATGTCTTCTATTTTTATTTTTGCATCTCTCAAGCTTTTTTTTGGTTCAGATAACTTTCTATTCCACTTCTGATTGGCTTTCTCCCTGGTATCCTTCCATGTTCTTGTTTTCCTCTTATTAGACTCTCCTAATTCACTTAGATCTGATTGTTCAACTGGTTTAACTTGTTGTAAGGCTTGTGCCCTAGTGACTGCCTGTATGGGAGCACGTTAATGCTACTTGAACTTGAATCCACCACTAAGCCTACCACATTGATGGGTGTAACCTTGGGTGCACTAGAGGGATTCCTGGGACAATCTCTCAAGAGATATTCTTTGCCGCACTCAGGACAAAATCCTTGTATAGTGATGTTTTGTCCTTGTCTCGGAGCCGATGGATGGGGACATTCACGAATGAAATGGCCACCCTGACATCTAAAACATGGTCCTCTAGGGACTTGTGGCCTCATTTGTCTCAATTGGACCTTGAAGCTAGGATTCGTATACATGACATTAGAGTATTTTGGCTCCCAATTTGTTTCCATAGGTGGTGCCTCATACTAATACGGATAAGGCTCACTATGCTTGAGTGACTCTGTGTAATAAGGTTGTGGCCTATCTTCATGGGAGTAGTTAGAACTCTGAGCGTGAGGGTCATTTTTTGAGACTAAAGGGGCCATTAGCACCAATGATCTATTAGGGTTCTCCTTTGCCACTGCATACTTAACTGGAATCACATTGGCAGGAGGTGATGGTTGGTTTCCTAGGATCAGTTGTGGCCTATATGGTGCCTGATATTGCTATTGGTATTGAGGATAGTTGTTTCTATTGGTTCTGATATCTACCATGTTGGTGTGGTTGATGATAAGTTTGCCTAACAACCTACCTATTCTACGGACAATCTTGAGTTGTGTAGTTTGTGTATTTCCTTTCAATAGTGCAATATGGAGCATTCAAATCTCTCATGTTCTAGTTTTGCATTGGGCATACGTTAGCCATGTGTTCCCCTTCGCAAGTATAACATCGCTTCAATGAGGTGACCCTTGGTGTTTTTCTATTTTGAACTCCTAGTTTCATGACAACCTGCTCAGCTATCTCATCTATCTTCGTGGAGGTCCTAGAAGTGTGATTATTAAAACTGTCAGAATCCTTACAGAGTTTGGACAATTCTAACTCCTCACCCAAGTTGTCATCTATGTCAATACACATTCTCAAGCATTGATCTAATGTGATAGGCTCCTTGAGATACACATATGATCTAAGTTTCCCACTTAGAAGTCCATCCAAAAATAGGGAAACTTGTTTTTCTTTTGTAGGTAATTTGGGTGTAGGACATCTTTCCACGTATTGTTTAAATCTCCATCTAGCTAGCCGAACTATTTCTTGAGGTGTCTACTTGAAGCTATGGATCAACGATGATGTGTTATGCATGATGACACTCTTGGAAAATTCTACGATGAATCCTTTGAGTAGTTGACCTATATATCAGTAGTTGCGACTATTCAGGGGTTGAAACCAAGTGAAGCAGTACCCTTGAGGGTCAACCCAAACGCCTCAAAGTGGGTGAGAAAATCCACAACCTGATCAGCTCTTAACGCTTTTTTGAACTTGGCCACATGGTCATAAGGATCTTTGGTGCCATCAAAGTAGTTTTTCATTGCCTTGACCACTTGAGAGGGTCTAAGGGTTCTTGGGTACTCTCGGGGTCTAGGCAATGAAAAATCATGTTCATCTCTTTGATGCCTATGTGCTAGGTGTCTCTCTCTTTCAGGTCTTTCACTTTCAAATCCTGATATGTCTCTGCCTGTAGTATGTGCAAAGCTTATCTTAGGTCTCTCTCTGTCTCTTTCCCTTTGGTTTTCATGAGCTTGGGATGATCTTGCTCCTTTGGGGCCATGTGAAACATTGGATCTTGGTAGAGGGAAGATCAATTATCTCTTCCAAGTGTATGCATGCTTGTCATGCTCTGTTACTAAGAACATTCTATCTGACATGTTATCCAGATAGACAACTTTGCCTGTTATCTCCGGATGTTTGAACTCATAGATGGTAATTCTGCCTATTTTGCTAAGTTGATCTAGCTTGAATCTCCAAAAAGCTTCCTCTGTTTCTCTATTCAAGAATAGTTCTATGATTTTTTTTCTTCGAGAATCCACTCTAGAGTAATCACTCTAATCAAGATAGATTTGCCTCGAGGGATCTTGGGTTCTTGTCCTAGGTCTCCTTGCTGTAGGTCTCCTATCTCGTTCTCAACAATGAAATTTTCAAACTCATCAGACCTGTCTAGAAGCTCATAACCATATACATGGTTCCCTTTTTATCAATATAAGAACCCTTTTCGAGCTTGACCACTGGATCTTCAAGTCCAAAGGGTTGATCTAGATTTTTGAGTTGGATAACTAATCACCTCAGACCATCCTTATAGAAGTGTGCACCTAATTGGTTAGTCTTGATATACTCCAATTGCGTCTTAAAAGGACCCTTTGGTGTTTGTAGATAGGCAGAGCCTAATCTACCTTTGAGTCTCCACATGCTAATATACATTTTCTAAATCACTTGTGTCCAAACTTAGCACATAGGAATAACCACTAAGTTGTGCCCACGACCTAACTCTATGGTTGATACTAGCCTCAGAAAATCTAATGCTTTGTCTATCCTTGCCTAAGTGTCTATCACGTCTAAGGTTCATAAGCTTTGTCTATTAGTCCCGATTTTCCCCTTCTTGTGTGTTCACTTCTTTGATGTGTTTCTGCACTGTGTGCTTGATCTTGAGTGTCAAAAGCCCATGACATAAAATTCTAGAATCAATAATGACACTTCCATTTGATAGATCATGAACTGTACATATGTCATCAACAAATTTCACAATTAAGCCAATCTTGGCTAATGCTGAAACTAATAACAAATTTTTCTTGATCCCTACCACAAATAAAGTATCTACAAATGTAAAAGAACTACCATCAATAGTAGTCTGAATGATTTTACCAACTCCCATAACAGGATAAGAGGAGTTGTTGGTGCATGTGATAGTATTTCCTATAGGGGCAGGCTCAAGTGAAGTGAAGAAACTATGCTACAAGGTAATATTTTTGGTTGCCCCACTATGAAAGTACCTAACATCTGAGTCTACGGTAGAGATACACTATTCATGAGAAGATGGGTCATAACTACAAACAGTAGTAGATGCCCATTCTTCATTCTACACAAGATTAGCAAACTCTAGTTATCCTACCGGCTCTGATGTGTCACCCTTGCTTTGTGGGATATAGGGCATCCCAAGAGCACTGAGCCCATTCATTTTATTTTTGCTTCTTTATTAATTCAAGCATGGAGAATAGGCTACGATTGAACTTCCTTAAAAAGGAAAGATTAGTAGAGTCTGCTTTGGGTGTAGAGGCCTCTGCAACAACCATTCCAGCCTCTTCGTCTCTTTTGCAGCTAGTTTTGGACAACTCTTTATGACATGATCATTTCCTTTATGGTATTTGCAAATCAATTTTTTATTTTCTGTTTTCTTCTCATCCCTATCATCTTTCTTTTATTGTGCAGAATTAAAAGATTTCTGCTTATTAGTAGATGAGCTCCATTTACCTTTGCCCTTCTGACTAGCCAGGAAAGCTTGATCTGCAACATGCATAGTGCACTTGTTCTACCTAGACTCGTCTTCCTATAACAAAAGAGAGACTAACCCCTCGAATGTTAAGGCATTTGGATTTCCTTTCATCATCAATCAAAGAGTAGAAGCAAAACTCCTGTATGAATCTAGAAGAACATTAAGAACAGTCTGCACAAGTGAACTGTCAGGTAAGATTTCATCAGCAAAAGTCACTTAACTCTTCAAATCTTTGATCTTTGTCAAAAAATTATCCATGAAATCTCCTTCATTCTCCTCGAACATTGCCAACTATTTTTCTTTCTAAAAGAAAAACCAAAAACCAAAAAAATTTTGCGCCCCTTTTAGATACCATGTTCATTCCCACTGCATCTCTTCATATTTTGAAACTACAGATAGATACCCTTAAATTATTTATGTTGGATTGGGTTCATTTTTATCTCACATCAAATGCTTTCATGTCTCAGTTCTTCTGAATCTTGCATCTCTTTGTAGAAGATCAAAAACCAAAAAGAAAATGCTCAAATCGAGCACCTTCTTCTTGCAGACATCTATATGTGTTTTTCATGATCCCAAAGAAATTTGATTATAAGCTTGGCTTCGAATCACGACCACATCCACCCCCCTCTAAACCTGTGGGACCTCGAGACATACCACCATCAAGTATCATGCTCTCTGTAATTCATATAAAGAATCAAGTATGGTGAACAAAATCAAGTGCATGGGTTATCAAGCATGTGTCTATGCACGACCATGTAGTGGGTCCTATTCATGCATACTCTAAATGAATCGGAAAACCAATGGTGCATAGAAAAGGTATGAGGCATTCGATGTCGAGGTATTCTCACTCAAACTTGAAATCAAGATTTCATCATGCATTCATAATTCATTTAATGTGCAATTGGATGTGCATCTATGGGCTTCAAAATTTTTGTGCACATACATATTCATACATGTATACTTTAGATGCAACAACTCTCAAATATGGTGCAAGTATGGAAGTAATTTTAAGGTTTTCTAAAGAAAGAAGCTCACTCCTCATAGATTAGCTCCCAAAGGTAAACACTATCTTCTCTCAACTCTACTCATAACTCTATCCTAATCTTGTTCATGGTATTTATAAATCAATTTCATGTGCAAATAAAAATGTGCATCTATGGGCTTCCAAAGACGTGTTTTCTATACATTTTTACATGCATATTTGGCATGCAATGCATCTCAAAAATGGATGCGAAAAAATATTTTGGTTAACAAGAGAGCTTATAAAAAAGACAAGGCTTTCTAATCTTCACTTCACTTCCCATTTCCATCACCTTCCTTCGATCTTCTCCTGCATTCAAACACTGAACACGTGATAAGAAATATCCAATCAAAATATTCATATGTACACATGTAATCCATGATAATACTTCATGATACGGTATGTATAGATGATTTAAAAACCGTTGTTTTTCTTACAATCCATTCAAATTCTTGATTCGTAATTGTTTTCAAATCTTCACCTGTGCTCATAAACTCAAGAAACACATCAGTAGCATCATATTCAAAAAATTATTTGAAAAATTTTTATTTTCTTGAAAACTAGATGCATTTTCTTGCTCTATTTATTTATGCATTTAATTATATATTTATTTTATTTTTTTATATATTTATTTATTTATCTATTTATTTCTATAATTATATATTTATTTTATTTATTTATTTATTTAATTTATATATTTTTTTATTTATTTATATATTTACTTTTATTTATTTATTTATTTATTTATTTATTTATTTATTTATTTATTTATATTTTATTTATATTTACTTATTTATTTTATTTATGTATTTATTTATTTATGCATTTATTTATTTATTTATTTATTTTTATATTTACCTTTATCCATCTCAAAAAAATAAAATATAATTATTAAGTATTTACATATTTATATTTACAAAGTTCACTTTTACAGATTCTAGGGCTTCCTTCCCAATACATCATCATGGCTAGGTTTTCTCTGAAAAAACTATGCTTGCAAAATAGCCATCTTTGAATCGCATCGATCAGAGTCACATTCATAAATATGGTGGCTATGTATATAAGCCACCTTATTTGCTTGTCTATCTCTTGGTGAATTGTTTGGTCTCTGTAACTCTTAGAGAATTTGGACATCCATGTTTCAATTATCTGAGCATAAGTATCTTTATTTATGATTCTTTCAAGTTCATCATGTGCACAGTCAGGAACACATGTATATGAAGTTTGAAATTTGAATATGTTTGATTCATAATCAAAATTTTATTGCAAGCATGTATTTTCTTTCATTTCATGCTTGAGATCATTTATAGGAATTTTATCCCTTTCATTATCTTCTATCATGTTTCCATCTTCGTTAAAATGAGATTTTTTAATAGAATCATTTGAATCCCACTTCAAATGGAAGTGTTCATCATGCTCAGAGATCAAAACACAATCATCTTTATTCTCCATGGTAAAATCATTCCTTTTTTACTAAGTTCTGGAAATTATAAAGTCTGCTTCTTTCTCCAACCTTTCTAGGAACTCTCCATCATCATCGCTTTTCAAATCCACTCGCTCTTCCTCATGGAGTGATTCAATGTCATCAAAATTAAGAAAATCTTGTTCATCTGAATCACTAAACTCCCCCTTTTATGTAAGAATCTTTATAGACTTTATATTCATCCTCAACAATCTTTTTAGGGCTTTGGATATCGTCCAATATCAATTGAAATTTTTCATTCAAAAGCTCACTATAGTTTTCTAACCTACTTCAGTTCTCTCTTGCCTATTCTCCTTAAAGGATATGCTTAGACCACATTCTTCATCCATCTCGTTGATCATCGACTCTTGGTCAAGTGCATCCTTACATACGAATTCTTCTACAGCTATAGTTAAATCAAGTGATTTTTCGTTCGATTCATAGTGATCAAATTTAGCCTCTTCAGTGGAGTCATAAATTTCTATCTTTTCATGCTCACCCTCACTCGGTACAGATTCTTCATCAGATTTGTCATGCATTTCTATGAGTGTTTCATTTGATATTTCATGCTCAATCTCATCCTCATAGGAACTCAACTCAGCATGATTGTTATTGGCATATATATCACTGTATGAATGAACAATCGATGACTTATTTTCATCCTTCTCATGATCGTCTACCCCTCTTCATGGAGTGTGGCGTCATCTACATACATATCACTCTCTAGAACTCCAGTTAGTGGTTTATCCTCTATCGTATAAGTAGGATCATTGTCTTGCATCTCAGGATATATATCTAGTGTAGTATCACTCAGAGGAATATCAGAAACTTGATCTGTAATTGAGTTATTCTCATAATGAGCATCGCACTCATCATGTTTGGCGTGCATATCACCTTTTAGAGAACTACTTATTGACATCTCCTTGATCTTGACATCATTTTTGTTGATAATTTCTTCATGTTCATCTTGATACATTGTAGACATCTTTGGCTTTTGGCTTATTGTATATCTTGGCTTAATATTTATATAATTCCTTTCTATGAGATATGATTAGTTTGTTGGACCAGAAAAAGCTTCATATTGATTTCTTGTTTGAGTATCTTGATTTTTTATTTAATTTATTTTTTAATTAATTGGTATTTGGTTAGCTTCTCCCATCTCCTTTACTCCTTCCCTCGTTAGGGTTTGTACTTTTGGAACACTTAAATATATATTTATTGCAAACACATCTACTGTCCCATGACATCTTAAAGGTTTTTGGTTTGTATCATTTATTATTATTGGTTCTTCTTGACAAAATATGATTATATATGTGGTTTCCAATCATACTTCTTTCTTTTTTTATCGGATTTTCTAAGTGTTTCTGAGTTTGCACATTATTCTCAAGGTTTGGCATGCATGAAATATATGCATCGGCTATATCCGCATGAAGATCCAATTTCCAATCATTTTAAAATTTCTCAAAAATTTGATGCTTTCTAACATATCTTGTTACAGCATCATGAACAAGTGTCCAATCCTCTGTGAGCCCCGATTCGGAGTCTAGGTCTTGCAGAAACAAAATTAGTTCCTCTCGGGCTCTACATCTATTGTCTGTAGGAATAAGAACACCCTTTCATGCATTATACATCTCTAGTCATACTCACACATATCTTCGAATTGATTCTCAAACTCTTTTTTAACTTCCAGGATCGGTTGGTTCTTGGGTTTACGAGTCACTTTGTCTATGTCCTCTAGCATCAACTGCTTGAGGAGCATCGATTTTGATCACGCATATTGAATTCAAACATGTAGATAAAGTTTTCACATAATTCAAGATCCGTCATTGGAGTCAAACCTACACCTAAGTATTTTGCCTCGAGTTCATACTCTTTACAAAACTTAGAGACATTTTTGCCATTGAAAAACCCACATTGCTTGATTGAACGGTCATGAAGCGACTGGATGGCTTTTTGACACCGATCCTCTTCCTGAAAGCGCATCAACTAAGCTAGAAGATCTTCCATGTCTAAAGTGCTAGAACCTACGGCTCTATAACTCACTCACCCTGTCATGGACACAAAGAAAACCATCTAACCTTAAATTCCATGTCAATTTATATATCTCATGATTGGATTAGATTCTAGAGAAACTAATGCTTCTATTGCGTCTCGAACATGCCAAAACCCTAAGATCGACCGTCTATTTGCTGAATTCTGACACCCGAAGGTCCTGATTCAAGTCGATGACATCATCAAGTCGCAACTGCCCTTGGGAACCGTCCTTGAAAACCTATATAAGGAGGGATTGGCCACATTCATAATCAGTCTTGCCAATGCCAATCTTGGGAGAAATACTTTCAAGTTCCAGTTCAAGTTCTAGTCTTGTCTCTTGCTCTAGTCTTGTCTAGTCTTGTTTCCTGGACATCTAGCCTTGTCCTATTGTAATCTTGTAGTACGAGATCCTTCCTAGTTATTTCTTGTATCAAGTTCATCTACATGAGGGGAATTCTTGTAACCGAGATATCTTGTTTCCTACCTACGCCTGTTTGCATGTTATTCGCCTCCATGACTCATCTTCAAACAGTCAACTGACATCCTTCATTCCTCAATGTGTCTCCAATAATATAATCATGCTTGTGGCTGAGCGCTACCATGAAGATTGGTTTTGATGCTTTATCTTTTCCAGCAGCTCCTCGGAACAAAACTAAAATGGAATCTTTCATTATCTCTCCGTTCTTCATTCCTGGAAATCCTGGCTAATATGTATGGAAAAAAAATAGATCTTCATTCCTCTTGCGAATAGATGGCTTCTTCCATTTGAATTGAAAGTGCTCCTCTCTCTGGATAGAGCGGCAATGCTCTATCGGATTCATGAAAAAGTCTGTACACGACTTGCCGCCAATACTCCAATCAAGCTTGCCAAACAATCTTGCCAGTTTTTTTTGTTTTCTCTCTCTCTGAATTCCCGAAGACTTCCCATTTCCCTTCCGAAAGAAAACAACTTCAAATCCCCTCTTCCAATTTCCCTGATTCTCCTTTCTCAAATCTGCCGACTATTCTTCTTAAAGAAATCTCTGCACCTCTCACTTAATACAATCACAAAAACTCTGCTTAACTTCAATGTTTTATCCGCAAATCTTCTTTATGGATGAAATACATGTATCCCAGGGCCATCAATTTGGTAGCTCTTCGCCCTGAGAGGAGAGATCCTCGGAATAGAAAAAAATATATTGCTCCGTTCAAAAAAAAAGAACTCTCTACCCTCTAGCGCAGAAGTTCCCACCTGACTCTTTTCTCCGCCGTGAACAGAGAACCCTCTAACTCCGAAGACCAAAAAAAACACGTTGCCAAGGAAAGAAAATATCTATCCTTCTTCCCACGTAGCGTTCTTCCAAGCATCCTTTTTTTTTATGATCGAATCTCGATGGTTCTCTTCCCTTTTTCTCTTGATTAACCAAAAGAAAGTGGTTCAGTCATGCGCAGAAAAATGACCTCGTTCGGGATCTTTGCGAACAGTTAGCTTCCTGTCTGATAGATATTCTTATGCATCGCTTCTTGGATATATGTAATCGAGCAAGAGATAATGACAAGGATAGCGATCAGCAGTACAAAGCCGACGGTTTCGACTGTAGTCGTAAAAATGCTTTTTCTATTCACTTGCAACATCTGCATCCTCTCCTCGAACGCTGCCAACTGTTTTTTCTTTCTAAAAGAAAAACAAAAAAACAAAAACGGTTGCACCCCTTTTAAGATACCATGTTCATTCCCATTGCAACTCTTTATATTGGACTAACCATAAGGCAAGCAAAATTTGTGGAATCCCTCCGTGGTGCAAACGCTGCCACCGTGCAATCGAAGATGTCCCACACATCTTCCTTACTTGCCCCAACTCCTACAGAACCTGGCAGATGGTTGGACTGAAAATCAGAGCTCAGAATCAGCTTAGTTGGAAACAAATCCTGTTAGGAGAAGCGATTGGATGCTCTGCGGCTCTCTGGAACGCAATCAGAGGGGAAGTCCTGTGGAAAATTTGGCGGGAGCGGTGTGCTCTCAACTTCGGCGACCCCCCCAGGGAGTGGTCGATTGAAAAATCTCTATTCCTCCTTGGCAAAAGGATTGTCAACAGTAAGAAATCCCCCCCCTTCAGGCACCATCAAGTCCTCCTGTTGATCAACAACAAGCTCAAATCCAAGTGGGTCCCGCATGAGGGCGACGAGAGGGTGATCAACCTTCTTTGTAATGCAACCTAGGAATCAACCAAGCTTCCCCTGCTTTGTGGGATTTGGGGGGTCCCGTGGGCACTAGTCCCCTTCTTTTGTACCTTTGTTTCTTAATTTAATTCAAGTCCGGGAGAGTAGGCGATTGCCAAACTTCCTTTATATTAAAAAAAAAAAAACTCTTTATATTGTGAAACTTCAGATGGACACCCTTAAATTATTTATGTTGGATTGGATTCATTTTTATCTCACATCAGATCCTTTCCTATCTCGGTTCTTCTCAATCCTGCATCTCTCTTTGTAGAAGATCAAAAACCGAAAAGAAAATGCCCAAATCAAGCATCTTCTTCTTGCAGGCGTATGTGTGTGTGTTTCCCATGATCCCAAAGAAACTTGATTATAAGCTTGGCTTCAAATCACGACCACAATGTGATTATTGCTTCTGGCATTTTATGTCGTGGGTTGTATAAGCTCATAGACTATGAAAGATCTGTAAATGATTCGACATGTGTAGTTCACGATTCTCAGGCTATATCAAATGCAAAGCTTTGGCATGCACGCTTTGGTCATCTGAATTTTGCTAGCTTGCTATGCCTACAGAAATCAGAAATGGTGTCCTCTTTGCCCAAAATTGAGGCACCCAGAAAACATGTCTGTGAAGGCTATATTTTGGGCAAAATGCAACATTCCTCCTTTCCGAAAGATGGTTCAGTTTGGGCTACTCAAAAATTGCAGCTTGTACATAGTGATGTCTATGGTCTTATGCAAACACCTTCTTTTGGAAACTGTCTTTACTTCGTGACTTTCATTGATGATTTTTCCAGGCATGCATGGGTATATCCACTCAAAGAAAAGTCTGAAGTGTTTAGTGCTTCAAATAGTTTTAGGTTTCGGCTGAAAATCTGTCAACATATAAAATGGGCACCCTCCGTTTTGATCGAGGAGGGGAATATATGTCTTCTGAATTTAATGTGTTTCTGGCTGAACATGGGATAAAATATCAATGTACGGTGTCGTATACACCTGAACAGAATGGATTTGCTGAACGGAAGAACAAGTCACTCGTGGAAATGGCGAGGTGTATGGTCAAGAGTTAGGATTTACCACATAGTTTCTGGCTTGAGGGTATCATGTGTGCAACATATGTACTTAACAAGTGTCCCACTAAAGCACTGCAGTCTATCACTCCATATGAGGCTTGGCATGGTCGCAAGCCATCTCTTGCTCATCTTCGTGTTTTTTGTTATCTGGCATATGCATTAGTACCTGAACAACATCACACGAAATTGGATGATAAAGCACTAAAATGTATTTTTGTTGGGTATAGTTCTGAAAGCAAAGGCTATCGTGATGTTATTTTTGTTGGGTATAGTTCTGAAAGCAAAGGCTATCGTGATGTTATCATCCACAAACTAAATGCATTTTGGTTAGCCGTGATGTTATTTCTGTGGAAGATGCTAGTATGCTGGTCCTAATGAGGCAACTTCTCAGCCATTGCAAGTTTCATGTGATGATGCAGATCATTCTATTTCTGAGCAAATTTACATGATGCACTTGTTGATGAGAGAGCTGATATTCAGAAGGCCAAAACTATGCCAAAATGGCTAGTGCAGACTTTGTGTGAAAGCAAATTAGATGCACCTCTGTCATATAGTACTCGGTCAGGCTCCCATAGTGCCTCTTTTGCATGAGATTGCTATGCTATGGCTGCATCTAGTCTCTGTGATGAGATTGAGCCTGTTTCGTTTGATGAAGCACAAAATTTTGAACATTGGATGGTTGCTATGCAATCTAAATATGATGCTAGCATGAAAAATGGTACCTGGTCTTTATGTGACTTGCCTCCTGGCAAGAAGGCCATTGGCACTAAGTGGGTATAGAAGATGAAGCATAAACCTGATGGAACAGTTGACAGGTATAAGGCTAGGCTTGTTGCAAAGGGTTATGCACAAGAAAGAGGCATTGAT
Source organism: Ceratopteris richardii (assembly GCA_020310875.1). NCBI lineage: Eukaryota > Viridiplantae > Streptophyta > Polypodiopsida > Polypodiales > Pteridaceae > Ceratopteris > Ceratopteris richardii. Next base: position 107,517,850 of record CM035407.1, on the reverse strand, counting down.
TTTGATGAAACCTCTGCACCTACTTGCCGAATGACTACTGTTCATAGCATCTGTGCACTTGTAGCTCAGCATGGTTGGAATGTACATTAGTTGGACATTAAAACAACATTTTTGAATGGTGACTTGCATGAAGAAGTGTATGTTTTTCAGCCCCGTGGCTTTGTGTAGGAAGGGCATGAAAACCAGGTGTGCAGGTTGAAGAAGGCATTATATGGTTTAAAGCAAGCACCATGTGCTTGCTATGAAAAGATACATGCCTATTTGATTCCACATAGATTTGAGAACAGTCCAACTGAAAGCATCTTATATGTTAAGCGTGCTAATGATGTGCTTCTTATCATTGTGGTGTATGTTGATAACATGCTGCTCACTGGTCCTCATGAGAAGCATATTGTTGATTTCAAGGCTGATTTACATGCCTCATTTGAGATGTTAGATTTGGGGCATTTGCATAATTATTTGGGCATTCTGTTTATGCACGTTAATGGTGGAATGGGTTTGTGTCAAACGAAATATATTGACACATTATTGCAGCGTTTTGGCCTTGAACACTATAAACCTATTGCCACTCTTATGAAGACAGGTTTACGATTGGATCTTCATGATTCTGGAGATGCAATGATGAGGTTTATGCATTGCCCAGGTGTTATGCATTGGCAGGTGGTTAAGTGCATCTTTCGCTACTTGAGTGGTACCCAGCTACTTGGGTTGTCTTATCCCAGGGGGGGGGATCTCTACCGTCAGATTTGCATGCTTTTTTTGACTCTGACTGGGATAGTTGCTATGACACTTGTGTATCCACTAGTGGTTTTTGCTTCATGCTTGGTATCTCAATCATGTCTTGGTTGAGCAAGAAGAAGCCTACTATGGCCACTTCCAATTATGAGGGTAAGTATAGGGAAGCTTTCACAGCGACTATTGAGTGTGTGGCTCATGTGCATTATGGCTGGTTTGGGTGTTGGTCAATCTTCTGCCACCACTATCTTCACTAACAGCCAGAGTGCACTGATAGTTGTGAGGAACCCAGTGTTCCATGCTGGCACTAAGCACATTGAGGTGCATTATCATTATGTCAGGGAAAGGTTCTTTGCTGGAGAGATCAGCTTGGCATATGTGCCCATGCAAGAGAACATTGCAAACCTTTTCACGAAGTCTCTACCTAGGGAGAAGTTTGAAGCTTTCCGCAAAGCTTTGGGCTTACTTCCTTTTGTGGATTGATTCCACATAGGTTGGCACTTCCTTATACATGACTGCCAGCTCCTTGTTCATCACATCACTCCCGGGGGGATTTATTGATATGTTTAGATAGTGATGTGTGTGAACACACTAGGACCGCTGGGGCACTTTTTTCCCTCTTTAGGAGGTTTTTTCACCCAGCTTGTATATATGCCTATTGCCCTAACAGGCTACTTATCTTTGTACATTCTAGTGGTAATACATTCAGTATTGTGTGTTGTGCTCCAAGCTTCTTCTTCTTCCTTGTGTTGTTCGCGTGCTTCTACAGACGTCTAACTCCAATAGTGAAGGCTATACTTTGGGCAAAATGTAGCGCTCCTCCTTCCCAAAAGATGGTTCAGTTTGAGCTACTTAGAAATTGCAGCTTGTTCACAATGATGTTTGTGGTCCTATGCAGATACCCTCTTTTGGGAACTATCTTTACTTCATGACTTTGATCGATGATTTTTCCACGCATCCATGGGTATATCCATTGAAAGCAAAGTCCGAAGTGTTTATGTGCTTCAAACGGTTTCTGGTTTTGGCTAAAAACCTATCCGCATGTAAAATGGGCACCCTCCGTTCTGATCGAGGGGGGGGGGATATACGTCTTCTGCCTTTAATGCATTTTTGGTTGAATCTGGGATAGAACATCAGTGTACAGTGCCATACACACCTCAAGAGAATGGATTTGTTAAACAAAAGAATAGGTCACTCATGGAGATCGTGAGGTTATGGTCAAGAGTCAGGCTTTACCATAGTTTTTGGCTTGAGGTTGTCATGTGTGCAGCATATGTACTTAATAAGCGTCCCACTTAAGCATTGCATTCTATCACTCCATATGAGGCTTGGCATGGTCACCACCAATCTCTTGCTTACCTGTGTGTTTTTGGTTGTCTGGCATATCCATTAGTGCATGAACACTGACATAGAAAATTGGATGATACAGGAGTGAAACGTATTTTTGTTGGGTACAATTCTAAAAGTAGAGGCTATCATATGTATCATCCACAGACTAAACGCATTTTGGTTAGCCACGATGTTGTTTTTGTGGAAGATGCTATTCAACCATTACTTTCATGTACTAAGGAGAAATCAATTAGCTCTAAAGATATGTATGACACTTTGCTGCCTCTTTTTACAGGTGGACAGTCTAAGGCTGGTCCTAATGAGGAAACTTCTAAGCCTTTAAAGGTTTCATGTGATGATGTAGATCATTCGATTTCTGATGCAGATTTACATGATGCACTTGTTGATGAGAAAGCTGATATTCAGGATGCAAAAAATATGCCAAAATGGCTAGTGTAGACTTTACGTGATAGCAAATTAGATGCACCTTTGCCATATCGTACTCAGTCATGCTCTCATAGTGCCCCTTTTGCATCAGATTGCTATGATATGGCTGCCTCTACTCTCTGTGATGAGAATGAGCCTATTTTGTTTGATGAAGCACAAAATTCTAAAATTTAGATGGCTGCTATGCAATCAGAATATGATGCTATCATGAAAAATGGTAGCTGGTCTTTATGTGACTTACCTCTTGACAAGGAGGCCATTGGTACTAAGTGGGTATACAAGCTAAAGCATAAGCCTGATGGAAGAATTGATAGTTTTAAGGCTAGACTTGTTGCAAAGGGTTACGCGTAGGAAAGAGGCATTAATTTTGATGAAACCTAAGTTGCACCTCCATGCCGAATGATTATTGTTTGTAGCATCTGTGCACTTGCAGCTCATCATGGTTGGAATGTACATTAATTGGACATTAAAATTATGTTTCTAAATGGTGACATGCATGAAGAAGTGTATGTTTTTCAGCCATGTGGCTTTGTGCAGAAAGGGGCATGAAAACCAAGTGTGCATATTGGAAAAGGCATTATATGGTTTGAAGCAAGCACCACATGCTTGGTATGAAAAGATACATGCCTATGTGATTACAAATTGGCTTTGAGAATAGTCCAACTAAGAGCATCTTATATGTTAAGTGTGTAAATGATGTGTTTCTGATCATTGTTATGTATGTTGATGACATGTTGCTCACTGGTCCTCGTGAGAAGCATATTGTTGATTTTAAGGCTGACCTGCATGCCTCATTTGAGATGTTAGATTTGGGGCATTTGCATCATTATTTGGGCATTGAGTTTATTCAAGTTGATGGTGGAATAGATTTGTGCCAAACAAAATGTATTGACACAATATTGTAGTGTTTTGGCCTTGACGACTGTAGACCCATTGCCACTCCTATGGAGACAGGTTTATGGTTGATTCTTCATGATTCTAGAGATGCATTTGATGTTATTCTCTATCAGCAGGCTGTTGGATGCTTGATTTACTTATGCATTATGTGGCCAGATATTCAGCTTGTTATCTCACAAATGAGCAAGTTTATGCATTGCCTAGGTCTCAAGCGTTGGTAGGCAATTAAGCACATCCTTCGCTACTTTAGTGGTGCCTGGATACTTGGATTGTTTTATCCCATGCGCGATCACTACCGCCATATTTACATGCTTTTTCTAACTCCTACTAGGTTGGTTGCTATGACACTCATGTGTCCACCAGTCATTTTTACTTCATGCTCGACAGCTCATGCATATCTTGGTCGAGCAAGAAGGAGCCTACTATGACCACTTCAGTAGGCCACTTCCAGCTGTGAGGCTGAGTATAGGGAAACTTTCACAACGACTGTTGAGTGTGTGTGGCTCAGATGCCTTATGGCTAATTGGGTGTCGGTAAGTCTTCTCCCACCACCATCTTCATTGACAATCAGAGCGCATTGGCAGTTTCGAGGAACCTTGTGTTCCATGCTTGCACTAAGCACATTGAGGTGCACTGTCATTATATCAGGGAGAGGTTCTCTATTGGAGAGATCAATTTGGCATATGTGCCCATAGACGGGAACATTGCATACCTTTTCACAGAGACTTTGTCTAGGGAGAAGTTTGAAGCTTTTTGCAAATCTCTGGGCTTACTTCCTTTTGTGGATTGATTCCACATAGCTTGGCACTTCATTACACATGAGTGTCAGCTCCTTGTTGATCGCATCACTCCAAGGGAGGATTTGTTGATATATTTAGGTAGTGATGTGTGTGAACTCTCTAGGATCGCCGAGACACTTTTTTCCCTCTTTAGGAAGTTTTTTCCCCCAGCTTGTATATACACCTATAACCCTAACGGGTCATATATCTTAATACATTCTAGTGCTAATACATTCAGTATTGTGTGTTGGGCTCCAAGCTTCTTCTTCTTCCTTGTGTTGTTCATGTGCTTTCCTAGACCTCGAACTCCAACATACCATATTAAAGTAAGAGAGTAGAATGTGTATACCATACATTTCAGGATCTAGTTGTTCATTATGAGGAGTTGGTTTTGCCATTTGGCTTGATTAGTGCGCCTTCACTTTTATGATGTTAATGAATGAGATATTGCATACATTTAGTGGCAACTTTGTTGCAGATTTTGTAGATGATTTGTTAGTGTATAATAAGTTAGTGCACAAACATGAAAGTCATATTAGATTAGTATTAGATAAGTTAAAAGAAATCAATAGTATGTGAAAATCCTCACGAAAGAGAGTTAATTCTTACCTTAAATTGAGTATCTAGGGCATGTTGTCTTGATTGATGGGGTCAAGATAGATCCCAAGAAGATCTCGGTTATCTTAGAATGGCCATATCCTAGAGATGAGGGATAGCTCTGATCATTTTTAAAAGCTTTCTCATTTTTATCAAAAATTAATTTCATTTTACTTATCGATATCAACACCTATAATGAATCTACTTCAAGGAAACCATTTGCATGGAAGCAAGAACAACAAGAAAGTTTTCATACTCTGAAACTAGTCATCTTAGAAGCTACAATACTCAAAGTGGTGGATCTAAAGAAGTCATTTGAGTTGGAAACATATACTAGTGGTATAACCATATGGGCAATTTTGAGCCAAGATGGTATGCCTATAGCTTTTGAAAGTAAATAGTTAAGTACTACACAATGCAATTTGGCCAGTGCATGAATAGGAGTTGTATGCAATGGTGGATGCTCTTAAAGTCTACAGACATAATCTTTATGATGTAGACCTTAAAGTATATAAAAATCACTATACACTCAAATATTTGGGTAGTTAACCAAATCTTCAAGGGAGACATGCTCATCGGGTTGAGTTCATGAAGGAGTTTATGTGGAGAATCCTATATAGAAGCAGCAAACAGAATATAGTAGTTGATGCATTATCTTAAATAATGTGTCAAATGAGATTTACATTTCTAGAAAGATCGTTGCTTCAAGAGTAAAGGAAGCACAAGTGGAAGATCCACAATTCTTAGAGATTATTAGAGCTGTCAATGATGAGTCTATTATGGGAGGCAAGGTAGTCCCACCTACTTCTCCCCCTAGTAAAGCAAATAAGTCAAGTCTGTATTCCAACTTCTCTGTGGAAGAATTAAATACCCAAATGAAAAGAAAAGGTTTGCATACCATCCTGAGACTTAAGAAGAAAACACATGCAGGATAACCATGATGTTCCTTGTGCAATACATCCAAGTGTTGACAAGACCATAAAGCTAGTAAAAAGAACATTTTGGTGGCTTGGGTTAGCCAGAGATGCCACACATATGTTTGAAAGTAATTTGTGTTAGATCAACAAGGCAAAAAGGGTTAGGATACCTAGTCTGTTACACCTTTTAGAGATTTGAGAGCATAATTTTTTATTAGGATAGCTTATCGATGGCATTCATAATGGGTTTACTACAGATCCAAAGGACGTGGGATGCTATCCTAGTAGTGGTAGATACATTGAGCAAGATGGTTCATTTCATACCCATGATAGAGACAAAAGAAGCTCCACAGGTAGCAGAGCTATTTATCTAGCATGTCTTCAAATTGCATGGATAGGAATGTTAGATTAAGAAGACACTTTTGGGAGTTTTTTTACAAGCTTAATGTGTCATTGAAAATGAGTAGTGGTAACCATCCTCAAATGGATGGTCAAAACGAGAAGTCAAGCACATATTAGAGGACATGTTGAGGGCATATGTGTTTAAGAGGAACACAGATTGGGATAGTTATTTTCCATTAGTAGAGTTTGTATACAACATTAGACATCATTAAGTGATTAGGATGTCTCCTTTTGAGAGGAATTATGGCATGAATCCCAACTACTCCAGTACGATAGGAATGCCAAAGAAATATCATAGTGCTATGAAGTTTTTAGCAAATCTCCATGCAAACTTAGAAATAGCTAAAGCCAAGATGCAACAAGTAGTTGATAGGGCTAAAGAATATATTGACAAAAAGAGATCTCCTAGAGTCTTTGGGAAAGTAGATAGAGTTTTTCTTCAAGTGCTAACCAGGTCATCTTTATTATCCAAGGAAAGTGCACTAAGGTTTCACTAACGTTTCGTGGACCGTGGAAGATAAGTAAAAAGCTGAGTGACGCTGCATACCAGTTAGAGCTTCTCCAGATTGTAGAGTCAATCCTAGCTCCCTAAAATGATCCAATAGAATCTTCAAATTGTCCTTTGAGCTCACATAACGCATCACGATTCCTGTGTTTCCTCGATTAACGAGCAGATCACTCAATAATTTGGATGCTCGTCTCTCATTTATGCAGTTTGAAGAGATCAATAGCTTGTTGTATTCTGCAAAGAACCAATCATAGTGCTTCGTCAAAAATTCTGCCACAATTGCTCTTTGCCTCGTGAGAAGTTATCTTAATGTAACTGCAGCATCGGACTCTTAACATCAAAATTAATTCCCAGATAGACAAAAAAATCCTCAGCCTTTCAGATTCTAAGACATACCCCAGTGCACTCTGATGCCTTATGCATTTATGAAGCATTGCCCTGTTTGGAATAACTCCTGGGTCAACTGAGAGCAAGCTTCTGGGACTTGTTTGCTTTCAGAATTTCCATACAAAATAGCCATCGTTTGTTCCATCCTTTGCGACCATTGAAATGTTCCACATATACAAGAAGCTCCTTGGTTCTGCGAAGAAGTTCTGCAAGTGTGCAAGGCATGACTTTAAAAATACCCTTCATACGTGCCTGTTTGGAGACTCGACTCGCATATAGTAGTGGATCATCAGCAGCCATACCAGCATAACAGATCCATATGCATTCTCTAATTTGCGAAGGGAGGAAAAAAAAAGGCTGTTCGACCAATCTTGGTCATGGTTTCCCCCCTTTTTTTTTTTTTGGATAAGGTAACTGCAAGTGAATTGTGACCTTGAGAGAAAAAGAGATAGAACTAGGAGGAACGGTGCAGATAGGGATAGAGAAGAACAAATTGAAGGTAAAGGGAGTGAAAGGAATTTGAAGGGAGAGCTAGATGCAAGAGTAGAGTGATGCATGAAGAAGGGGGATGGATGTACTAATGATAGATGGGACGCTCAGGGTATAGCCCATTTTTCCTGAAGGTTGAAATCTTCATGGGATACAAAAATGAGTAAGGAGCACTAGGATATATAAGGAACTAATGCTTATGCATCCTATTTTGTGGTGCAACAATATGCTTGTGCCAAGATTATTTGCAAATTTTAGATTTCAAACATTTTATTCGGACATCCTACGTCATTAGAACTGTCTCTGGGGATCAAACTAAGCATAACAAAACACAATCTTCAAGTAATTCTTTCTCATGTCTTACTTTTCCCTTTTTATTGCATGCATGTATATTATGATTTAAAGGTGCACTTGACTGCTTGTTTAGAATAGTCACCACTTTGTTCATGAGGCAAAAAGCAACTCTGTACATCGATTGCAACTCTGTATGTGGCACACTGATGGATCATTGAAAACCCCACTTAAAATGTTTTTATACGTACATGACAAAGGATTGATATTGTAGTACATAGGTGACTTGTCTTTGTTTGAAGACTCATAATTGCAACTCGTTCGATTAAAAGACACAGAGTTTTCACTGAAGGTTGAAACTTGGGTTGTTTATGGCACCATGACAGCTTATGGTGTGCATGTTTCTCTTGTACTACCCTGGTTGTACCATGTTTCATACAACAAGGATTAATGTATAAATTACAACTTGCTTATATACCATGACAATTTATGGTGTGTATCTTTCTACTGTACCAATGTGGTTGTCCTAAGTCTCATACAACAAGGATTTATACACAATTTACATTCTCAACAAGATGCCTGCAATTCTGAATGGAGCAGGACTTAGGAACACTGCATTTTCTGGTAATCACTATGATTGCATATACTTTCAGCAAACATGGCTTGGGCATCCATCAATAAAACTTGTGAAATATCATCTATATAGCAATAATCATTTTTTAGTCTGTATACAGTATGCAATCTCCTCCATATAAGATAATAAAACTTCACAGCATAATTTTTTGTTACCATTTCTGTGTGTATATGTCCATAAATGGCCTTCCCCTTCAACTAATAGTCCACTTTTATATTATGGGTACCATCACAAGGGTTAGGGCCGAGATAATTTACCATATACTTATCCAGCCTCCTATTGCTCAACAATTTGTCCTATCTTACTGCTTTTGCACTACCAATTGATAGCAGCAATGCAATCTTATGGAGGTGATGGTGTAAAAATAAACAGATTGAATATGCCACAAGTGTTTACATTCTCTCCCCAGCTCTTGCAATCCTATCTAGCTCTCCATGGTGCTCATGAGGTTTACCCTGTAGTGCCAAATCATCAACAACTATATAGGATACTATTGCAATCACAAACCAAGAGAAGTGGATGCCTACTCTCCATGACCCCATATGACACCAGTTCATCTTGGATTGACTTGAGGGACACTTGTTGAGTATATCTTACATGACCCCACACCTGCCAAAACATGAGAACAATAGGTTCAGCTGAGTATGAAGATTTCATAATACTCCACTGCACCTGAATCGCCCACAGCAGCAAAAAGTTTGAAGACTTGAGTTTATCATTGAATTACTAATCTTTAACCACATTCAATATAAAGCTATTACTGACAACACAGCCTCTCAACTGCCTTTCATCACATTCAACCACTTTCAAAAATAAATATTTCCACACATCATTTCAATGTCTTGCTTTTGTTCTGACACAGTACGAATGTTTTTCACACAAATGCTGTCTGACAGTTATGCATATTAAGTGAATGGTTCTATCTGATCTCCATTCTCCAGGTTTTAGATGAGCTGCTAGCTTGAAGCACCAACTCAACAGACATCGGTACAGAACTTTTGGAACTATTTTAAGAAATGGATAAAATCATCCGAAAACCATTCCATTTCATTCACCTTCCCTTATAGCAGCAGTTATACAAATGTTTTCCATACACACGTGTGCTATTGCATCACCATCATTCACCAATAATGCATGATCAAAAGCTAATTTTCCAAGTCTCTTATTTCCCCATTTTTGACAAGCACCCAAAAGTGCATCCCAAGCTTTATGGTCATCACATATTGGCATTGTTTCAACAACCACCCTAGCCATATCCATGTCTCCTGAACGACCAAAAAGATCAACCATACAAACATAGTGCTCAATAACAGGCATAAGTCCATAAGCAGTTATCATATTCTCATAACACATCTCGCCTTTATCAACAAGACCTGAATGGCTACAAGCATTAAGGATACACACGAATGTTGTTGGATCTGGATCCATGCCATCGCTTTGCATTAACTCAAAAGAATGCAAAGCTTCATCAGCAAGTCCCTGGTGAGCGTATCCTCCTAGCAGAGCATTCCATGATACTATATCAGGATTGATATTATGAGTCTGCATTGACCTGAAACATTTTAAGGCATCCTTGCTTCTTCCCTGATCAGCATATCCTGTTATCAGTGCATTCCATGTTGCAACATTGCGCAGCCAAAGTGTTTCAAGCATACTTTCTGCTTTTGAAAGCATGCCACACCTTGAATACATGTCAACCAAAGCATTTCCAAGAACTACATCTCTTTTTAGTAGCCCTTGTCCCACTAATTCATTATGGATTTGTTCTCCAATCTTTCTCTCTCCTAAGATGCCACATGCCTTCAGGATGCATGCATGGGTTGTTGCATTTGGGGAGAGCCCCTCATTCTGTAATTTGCTGAAACACTCAAATGCTTTCTTCACTGGGCCATTTTGGATGTATCCCAGGATCAAAGCATTCCATGAAACTACATCCCTAGGAAAGAGGTCTTCAAGCACTTCTTCAGCTTTCATCATCAGACCACATTTAGCGTACATGTCAACTACAGCAGTGCCAAGAACAATGTCCTTGGCTAGGAATCCCTTGGGAGCAATCTCATCATGGATAGCTTTTCCAATGTTAACTTGTTGAGTGATGCCACAAGCCTTCAGGATGCATGCGTATGTGATTGAGTTTGGTGTGAAGCCATGATTTCGCATACATGCATAGCAATCCAATGCTTCTGTACATTTCCCTTGATGGGTGTATCCAGCAATGAGAGCATTCCAAGAAGCTATTGTCTGCAAAGATAGCTCATTATGCACTTCTCGTGCTCTCATCAGCAAACCACATTTTGCATACATATCTACTAGAGCAGTACCAAGGATAGGATTCTTTTCCAAAAGCCCTAGATAATTTATCTCATCATGGATGGCTTTGCCCAGTTCAGACTCTTGTGCAATGCTGCAGGCTTTTAAAATGCAAACATAGGTTACTGCATCTGGACGTAGGCCTTCTTTCTGCATCAAAGCATAACAATCAAGTGCAGCCTCTCCTTGCCCATTTTGGGCATATCCTGCAATCAGTGCTGACCATGAGACAACATCACGATCCGGATGCGTGAAGAGAACTTCACGTGCCCTCTGTAATGCCCCACATTTAGTGTACATTGTGATCAATGAGTTTCCTAGATAAGGAAGCTTTTCAAGCAGCCCATGCTTGCAGATTTCTGCATGCAACACAATGCCACGAGACAAATCCTTATGTTTGATGCAAGCTTTCAGCGTATCGAAAAAAGAGATGCTAGCTGCTTTTAATTCCTTGCCAGAACCATCACTTCTCGTGCAGATTTCGTTGGTTAAGATCTGCAATTGTCGACAAAAGCATCCGGTTGGAATTGGACGTTGAAGACCATTAAGAAACATTAGCAAGGAATCTGTATCAAAGAAAGTCTTCCTTTACTACTGTTTGTAATGATCTTTTTCCATCAGGTTATGCGAGATAATGTAATGAAAAATCTCCTCACATTCACGTATATTGCAAATACTACTCTTATTTTCCAAAATAAAACCTTAATTATGACAGAATTTCACGGATTGATTAAAGTGCCATGTAGATATTTTTGCCATCTTATCCATTAGAAAAATGATTCCACCGCCGGAAACTCAAATAACTCTGCGGTGGTGTTTGCGAGTCGGTCGTGGACTCCACGAGAATTTATGAAAAACGGGCAGGAAAAGATGCATTGGATCTCTGTAGTGGACTCATGAATCATGTTTTGGACACTCCAAACATAAATTTTTAGTAGTTAATAAAGATGAAAAATCGTTCATAAAAATTTGTAGCCACGCTTGGCTTCGACAGCCAATGCTCTTAATTCCAGCAGCCGTAACTCACTGAATGAGTCCTTTGTCTTGCTCGGCGGGGGCAATGGCTGGCAGCTGTTTCAAATGTCTACTAGTTCCCTCTTTGGGATATATAGGTGGAACTAGTCTTTTGATGCTCCATTAGGAATTTTTTTTTTTTTTTTTTTTTTTTTTTTTAATAATAAAGTTCAATCTTCTATCTACTCTCTCTTTTAACCTTTGAAGTTTGAAGAAGACACATCTCTTTATGTTTCATAATGGAAATTCGATGTGAGTGGAAGCATCTTTTGCAACTCAAGTTAAGTTGACGTATCACACAATACTTTGTTTTTTTTTCTTTTTAAGTCAAAACAAAGTTCGGCTACAGCCTACTCTTAAGCTTTAATTAATAGAAAGAACAATCATACATGTGATCAGACCTAGCACACATGGGACCCCCCGAATCCCACAAGGCAAGGGTTGCTTAAAAAACTTGCTAGAATTAGAGAACATTACAAAGAAGGCTAGTAACCCTTTCATCCCCCTCATGGGGGGCCCATTTGAATTTAATCTTGTTGCACTCGAGGAAGAACACTCTATGATGTCCAAATGGCAAGGGCTTCTTACAATTGGAAATAAGAAAAAAGATCTTTTGATCGACCATCCTTTAGGAGGGCTTCCAAAGTTGGCAGCACACCTCTCTTTCCAAATCTTCCAGAGGGCCTTGCCTCTTATAGCATTTTACAATGTTGAAGAACAATCCATTGCCTCACCCAGTAATGCTTGCATCTAGTTGATTTGTCACTATAGCAACAAGATTCTCCCAAGGGCCCACAAGACCCACACTAACTTGGGGCACGAAAAGAAGAGGCGTCCCAAGTCTTCATTGCCATGAAGGCAACATTTACACCAAGGAGGAGCACCGCAAATTTTTTTAGCTTTTATACTGGTCCAAATTCCTCGATAGAGGATTTTCCACATAAGAATTGCTTTTCTTATCTTGATGAGGGGATGCCAAAGGGATTGGAGCTTAAAATCCCACCTTAAATCCGACCAATTCAGACACCACCTCCTATTAAGCATGACACGAAAGTCCACATTCTTCTTGAATCTTAGAATTTTATCATGACTGTTACCGTTGTGTCTGTTAGTATATGATCAATGTCTACCCCTCATGATTGTATGCACATTTTGTAAGGCCCCCATTATGAGGAGAAGCCAAGTGTGCATTACCCAATTGATGGGAATCCCAACTTGCATGTTGGATGAAGGTCATATTGGACCATGTAAGGTATTGGAAGGAAAGGGAGTTACCAGGGTCCCCAATGGCTGCGGAGTCCCAGGGGGCCAGCGGGCCCTCTGGTGGGGGTCTGGGGCAACGCCCCCGGCGCAACGATAAAGGGAATATTCCATGGAATAATCTTTGTCGGAATCACAAATCATTTATATTTGTTAGGTCCGTTCAACTGGCCTAAGTTGTGTATGGCAATTACGCGGGTGGTGGCCGCCCACGCTCTATCGCCCATGTATAGCCGTCCATGGAAGGCCACCCATGATTCTATATATACATGACTTTTGCACTACCTGAGGCATCGAATTGAGCCAGCATACCTCTACCTTGAGAGCGCATGGGTGGATAATGCCATCAGCTTTGTACTTTGCTGCTAGTAGAAAAATTATGAGATTTTCCTAAATAGCTTGAGAAGTATCACTATTTTAGCCTACTAGCAGACTAGAATATCAGTAGATTATTCGAGTGATTACATGTTGGCTTCATCATTGAACACTGGTCTTGGTGCTTCAACTAATGTTAATGCTGCACCTATTCGAATACACCCACCTGCATTCACTGAAGGGAAGCTGGATGGAACCAACTATACACTCTGGAAGTTCAAAATTTCTGCAATTTTGGACTCCTATGAATTACTTGACATTGTCATGGGACTGGTGGGATTGGATCCAAAGCCTATACCAGTTGAAGATCCAGCAAATTCAAGATTGATTATTCAGCCAGAACCAGATCTTCTACGAGCTTGGAAGAGGCGGAATGCTAATGCATTATGTGCGATTGTCACTAGTGTAAGTGATTCTGTGCTTACTTTAGTTCAACATACTACTAAAGCACATGAGGCTTGGGGCATATTGGCTCATCAATATGAGACCAAGAACCACACTAGGATACAGAATTTAGAAAATTAGTTGGCAAATGAAAAGCATTCTGATTTTGAAAAGGTTGAAGATTTAGATGCGGCTGAAGAATCAGCAAAGTACAAGTGATGTTGCATTCTGAGCAAATGCAAAAGGTAAAGGCTCTTCTTATGGATCAAAGAAGAAGCCAAAGAAGAAAAAGTTCACAGGAAGTTGCTTCTATTGTGAAAAGAAAGGCCATGCCATCAAGGATTGCAGAAAGAAGCAAGTTGATGAACGGAATGGGAGTGTAAAATCATCGTGGAAGAACAAAGAGTCTGCAAACAACACAGAGCTGGAACTTTGGGTAGCTATTGAAGAGGTATGCTCACCTGCTCAAGCTCATGTTGATGAACAATGGATTTTAGATAGTGGAGCTTCTCGCCATATGACTAGTAAAAAGGAGTTGTACAGTTCCCTAGTGCATGTGCGGGAATCCATCAATGTAGTGGTGGGAAATGACTCCAAGTGTCCAGCCGAAGGAACTGGAACCATCTCTTTTATCACTTCTTCAGGTGTTGAGAAAAAGTTATCCGATGTTCTCTATGTACCTACACTTAAAAGAAATTTGTTGTTAGTTTCTGCAATAACAGATCGTGGACTCCATTAGGGCAAAAAATGGCTGAAAAGGGGCTGTTTGCTAATGAGAGATTAAGGAAATTGACAAATAGAGTCTTTCCACATGTACAAGAATATAAGATTGCTGTCTCTTTTAACCGTATGAAGAATTTCTTTTTTTAATACAATTTTCTCTAAAAGTGCCGCTAAAGTGATGAAGAGTCTCGTATTCAGTGTACACTTTTTCGGTTTGATGCAAAAAAAGATACTTTGGCACACTACACAAAGCATATTCTCGAATTTCCAAGAAGGAATTGATTTTTGAAGATACAAAATATTTTTGGATTCACAAAATTTCATGATCATTCAGCGACAGGGTTTACATCAAATCAAAAGTTTCCATGTGTACAAAGCCTTTTTCTCTATAAATACTGCCAAAAGTTGTGAACGTCGGTTTCTCGCTTTGAACATTCTTCTTCTTCTAAGTTCAAATGGCTTCTTCTTCTCGTCGTCCTTCCAATCCTGTAACCTCATGTGAGGTTTACAACAGAAGAGAGGATTCTTTATGGAAACCTCTTTCTGTGAAAGTAAATGAATGGGTAACTATGCTTCCTAGCTGCAGAGGTGCCCATAAAGTCAAGCGTACCAAAAGAGACAACACAAGAAACCACTGGAAGGGACGTATTCTCAGTTTCAAATTGAAGAGATGCGGTTGTTTTGCATGAGTACAACGTGTGTACACCGCTAAGGATCTTGTTCTAGAAAACCATCTGCAATTCCCTTCATACTGTAAGTGAAGTTGATCTTCTATCGAGTTGTTTTTGTATAATAAAACATATGTTTTTGTACTGCAGATATCTTTCCTTCCAATATTGTGGAATGGCAACCTGTTGAATATTTAACAAGAACATTCAGAGTTCTTCATAAGGAATATGCAGAACTCATGTATGCAGACAAATTTGTTCAATTTTTCAATAGCATAGAGTTATTTGTCCATTATGCAGATTATCAAGTGCCATGAGGGAATAGTTCTTACAGAAATCTTGTACATGTACCTGGTCCTTGCATCTCTTCATTAGATTGGGATGCTCCTGATCATTCAACAATTTCAAGTTTTCTATGCAAAATTAAATTTGACATCCAAAAGGCAATGTCAGCAGGCCAAATTTCGAGAAGGATAAAGATTCAATGGTTTTTGCCTATTCATGTCTTTGTAGCATGCTTTAAAAACATGTTATTACAGAAAACAAAAACAATGTGGTTGAATAGGAGAGTCTCTATTTCAGAGATTGATGATGTTTTAGGTAGGGAATGGGATAGCAAAGAAGTTCAAAAGCTAGGTGATATTATTTTATGTAAAGTTAGTCCCATTATTTTATTATTATCAGATATGTCGACAATCTCTGGTTCTAGGATATGACTATAGAAGGTGGAAAAAAAAGCTTGGACTTTGGATAGCCTTGGACTCAGAGGAGAGCTGTCCAGAATTTGAGTTAGAAGTATTGATTCATCCAGATTTTCAATCAAGGAAAATAATTTTCACTGCAAATTGGAATCTCAGAAATGTAAGGGAGCTCTTAGAATACCTTGATGAGGTATCATCACAGTGTAGATTGTCAATTGATGATGCAATAGTTAACATTAGATCAGAGAAATCATTATCTTGCATGAGTTGCCTGCCACCAAGGGTGATTAAATTCCAACCCTTAAGATTGTAACAAGTTAACCCTGACATTCTTACATAATGTATCTTCCTCTAATAAAAGCTTCTATTGATACTTCCATTGAATTTTCTTTGCAGGATGGTGACAAAGAATGTGTGGTAAATTATGAATTTTAAATGTCTATATTCATATTTGCATTTTGTAATTTACTTTCAAGATTTTGAGGAGGTTCTTATTGTACAATGATAAGAATATAAACCAAGACATTCTTAGATATTTTTTAGGTCCTTTATTTCATATTTCCATTGATTTTTATTTGCAGGAGTGAATTGATGACTTCAATTATTCCCCTTCATCTAAACTCATCTTGGCATTTTTTTGTTTAATCTTAACATTCTGATGAGGTTCCAACTAAGAAATAATTATACAGGAACTTGCATAAGTTAATTCTAGATGAACAAGAGATCTAGAATTCAATATCTTATTTCAATTTAATTATTATAGTCTATCAAAGGTGCACATTAGTCTCAATAAAATAATTTGATTCTATCCATCTTTTTTGTCCTCAAGTAATGCAAGAGAAAATATCATGGTACACATAACAACTAATATAAGAGAGGGTGGAGAACCTGGTGCAAATTCCAATCCAAGGTTTGATATTTCAAAATATGAAGAGCATGACTTAAGGCATAAAACAGAGGAGACAAGATTAGAGAAGACGATTGATGAAAGCGACTAGTGCAATCTGAACTTGTCGGATGGCCCTTATCACTTAGATTGATCGTGTTCGCAAACTACCGTGAGAGACTTCAACAAGTGACCTTGCGTAAAGATTTCACTCATGAGTATAAAAACAACTAGCAATAGCTCATCTCATGCAAGGTTGCTAAAAGGGGATCCTTTGTTGAAATGGATAATACGACCGATGCAAACAATAAGGGCAATCCAAAATTCTCCGATTCCTGTATCGCTTGCATCGGTCATGTCCTCTTAATTCTTTATATTCTTCTATATCTTCTCCAATTTAAACTTTCCAACAGTAATGAAGTAAGAAACCCACAATGCAGTCATATTTGTGACATGAACAAATTTAATTGGACCATGCAATGAACTTTTGTTTAACTATCAAGAGGTTCAATACAACTGTATATTTCTCAAGGCATATAAATATTGTAAAGGCAAATAAATATGGTTACAATGACCATCTTCCAGATGAAGATTGGCATAAGTACATACAATTTGTACATAAATAAATCTTCCAACCTATGTTGGTTTTACAATAGATTTCAATCTAAGACTAAAAAATGATTCAACCCTTTCTATCATTTTTGGAGCCCTGTTTTCTCTGTTGCTTCTGTCCCTTTTTGGAGCTTTCAGCTTGACTCTTTTTCTTGGTCCCATGCTTTAATGGTGAGTGAAGAGAAAGCCCTTTCTTTTTATCTTCAAACTTTTTTTTATCAGGTGGAGGGGGTGGAGGTGAGTCTGGATCATAGGGGCAGATTGCATGTTTCATGATTCCATTTATTGCTCTCTCTGATCAAGATGATCCATGCATCTGGGTAGTCTGATAGATTCAATCTAGGACTGTAAAACCTTCTTTCCAAGAATCTTACAGCATTTGCAATCAAACTCCAGCCACATGATGTTGAGTCCCTCTGCAATGGCACATGAATTTGTATGTATCCAAATTGCTTTTGTTCATTCATTTTAGCAATTCCAAGAAAATTCTGATCAATATGCATCTTGAGAAGCTTTGCAGCACTGCATTGTAAAGTAAAAATCAGAATGGATGGCATGGCTCTTAAATAGAGAACAACAAAATTTATAGCAACTTACACTTTGCAATTCCCATGTTGTGATTGAAGAGAATTGAGGAAAAGAGCTTGATATGCATTGAAGTCAACAATAATTAGACTCCAATGGCCCCTGTCAATGAGTTGCATGTAAATATACTTTCTTGAATGAAACAAATATCTTTCCAAAATGAAGATGAATACTTACTTTTCAATATATGGGTAGATAACACATTCTACCTCTTCTGTAAAATTATGTAGAAAGGACTTGGCATCTCCATGTTTATGCAAAAAACACTGTGTCACCAGAGGATCTAAAATAAATACTTTTCTTTGAACCGCTTCCTCACATTGTTGAAGAAGAACCCTACAAATCAAGAAATAAAAATTCAGTTAAGGAACTAGAAATTAAGCAAAATAAGAGAACTTTAAGGCCTTTAGATATACCTGAGTGAAATGTTGACCACACTATCTGATATTTCAACATGAAGCTCCCTCAACATTTTGTTGTCTTCAGGTCTAATGTCAAGAAACCATTCTTTTTGCCATGGCATTGCAACATTAACTATTATCTGCCCATCTCCTTTCTTAAGGAGCTCTTTATTTGCTTTCTATAACTTTTGAATCTGGGTTAAGATGACACTTTCCTCTGTAAATAATCCCTGCTTTTTCCTCTCCTCCTCACTATTTGTTGCAATTCTAGTTTCATGATCATGAGTGACCTTAGGGTTGATCTCTTCAATGACAACTATTGTTTTGGGTGCTCGAGCTGGAGGTATATTTAAAATATCGAAGAATTTTTTATCATGGTGATCAATAAGAACCAGAGATTTATCAAATTTATATCTTATTCTTGAAACAATAACATAATTATTCGCCATTAGTGTTACCCTATGTGCATGAGCAGCACATAAATAGGCATCATTCATAAAATCAATAGCAAAGTCCTCTGCAGCTTCTTGAAGGCATAGCAAAGCTTGAGTTTTCCACCTCACATTGATAAAGGATGAGGTCTTCATCAAAGAACAGAGGTTGGCTGAGATATGCTTGACAACTCTCATAAATGGAAGTCTAGGGATCAACAATCCCACAGACTTTTGAGCTCTTCTAATTTCCCTCAAAGACTTTACATGGTACTTGACCCTTTTCTTTGAAGGCTTGTCTGATACATTGCCTTGAACCTTCTGGGGATTTTGCTCCTGGACATTTTGTTCCTGGGCATTTTGCTCCTAGGCATTTTGGTCCTGACCCTCAGGGTACAACTTCCTTGCTGTCTTTTTGGTCCTAGCCATACTCTGCACAAAATGAGAGACTTTAAGCAAGGAATTAGGAAAGAAAGGAAACTTACTCTCAAAAATTTTGATCAAGGACTCTTTCCACTGTTAGAGACATGACCAACCCAAGCGATAAGAGTCATTCGGAAATGCCCAGATGTCCCTGATCGCTTGCATCACTCGTCCTTGAATTCATCATCAAATATCAATCAGTACTAGTTCAAATATATCTTACAATGCAAAAACTCAAGTATCAGTAAGAAAAAACATAATTTGCAAGCTATGATCAATGACTCTTTCCATTGTCAGAGACACGACCGATCCAAGCGATAAGAGTGATCCGTAATTGCCCGGATGTCCCTAATCGCTTGCATCGGTCGTCCTTGAATTCATCATCAAATATCAATCAATACTATCTTAGAATGCAAAATACTCAAGTATCACTTAGAAAAACATAATTTGCAAGCTATGATCAATGACTCTTTGCACTTTCAAAGACACGACCGATCCAAGCGATAAGAGTCATCCCTAGTTGCCTGGATGTCCCTAATCGCTTGCATCGATCGTCCCTGAATTCAAGCATAATACTCAAATCGCTTTCAAATATAGGTTACAATGCATAATACTCAAGCATACAAGGACTTGATGCCATTTAAAAAACATGACCGATCCAAGCGATTAGGGTTATCCAAAAATCTCGGATGTACCCTGATCGCTTCGATCGGTCGTGTCCATATTACCTAACACAGAGAGCGCTCTCTATAGAAATTGTGAAGAAGCAGCTTGAAAACTTGGTGGCAATGGACCTCGATGCTTGGAAAGTGTTGACAAAAAAAAATGAAAGAAATGAACAGGGAAGCTTAAATAAGTCCCAGAACTGAGTTGACCGTTGGTGCCATGTGGCATCCCACGATTGGTCCACATCATATAGCCATTGCAAATTCCAAGGTCTTTTGCCACGTGGCATGATTTGATTGGTCCACATCATCTATCCGTTGAATCAGCCATCATACGCTCTGCCATGTGGCACTCAGTGATTGGTCCACGTCATTCGATCGTTACTTCCTCCCTCCTCGCCTATAAATAGCAACTTCCTTCACAAATTCAAATTTTGAACCTTCAGAGAATTTGTCTCAATTACATGCGTATTTTGTTTTCGTCCCTGACACGACTGGTACACGCGATTTTCCCCGTTTGACCTACGTTGACTCGCTGTAGTCGCTTGCATCGGTTGTGTTCTCCTCATAGACATATAAGAGAAGCTACAGCTAAGATGGAGGGAATGAATGAGATCCTTAGTGTCTCTTCATCAGAGAAACTTCTTGATTTCATGGTTCAAGAGGTTTTAACTGTAGATTATTTTCCTGATGCAATGATGATATTCAACCCCAAAATTGATTTTGAAAAACTCCTAGAGAAATCAAAAAGTTTCCTTAAGGATGAGTCGGAGATTTTCTTGGGGTTGATCAATGGAAAGATTCTTTCTATTTCTCAGAAAACCTATGTCCATCCTCACATCTTTCGGAAGGATCCAATAGATAGGGCAAAAATCACAAGAAAATGCAAAAGGATATCCCCTTTGCCAGGGAAGCTTGATTTATGCCCAGAGCATGAAAAGGATTGCTGCTTGCTCCCTTTAAACATTGCCTTCTTGATATGTCTTGATCACATTTCAGTTGAAAAGGAGGAAAATGTTCATGTTGAAGACGAGCCTTTCTTAGAGTTGACACTTGAGGGAAGCTCAAAAACTATGAAAGGTGTCATGGAGATTGTTGAGGAGATCAATCTCCAAGCAGAAGAAGAGCAGGCCAAAGGTTTTGATGTGGCCACTTTTAAAGTAGAGACTGCAATAAGGGAGCCAACTGAAGAAGTTCAAGTGTCTGAGAAGTCCCTACTTCTCCCAAAGTTACCTTTTTACTTTATCTCTGAAAAGAGTTTATACCTGTATTTTACATTCAGGAACTTTTCAATCTAAGGGAGGACTACTGCCTTGCAGCTATAGCTGAGTCAGAAGAAGTTGCAAGGAGATTCATCAATAAGAAAAGAGAAAGAAAAGAAGAATTTTTGCGTCTTGATTTGGATTTGTCTAATGAAGAATTCAAAGATTCATCACAAGCCCTTTCAAGATGCTTTGAGAAAGCTATCTCAGAGAAGCCAAGACTTGCTGATGGAGATTTTGATGAGCATCAGAAGCAACTTGGAATATACTCGTTTGGGCGCGGCTATTCATTCTTGGATGTTGCTGAGGACAAATGAACAGTTTGTATTGACTCAAAAGAGCTCATTGAGGAGGAAGATGAGGTCAAGATATGTTGTTTAATATATTCTTATTAATTTTAGGTTTTGTCCAAGATCGCCATTTTTAATGAGAAATCGACCAAGACCGATGCAAGCGATAAGGCCCATCGAATATTTTCCGTTGGGCCTCATTGCTTGCATCGGCTGTGTTAAGGTAAGGATATGAGATGGGACTTATCGCTTGCTTTCTCAAGAATTTTAGGCTAAGGCTATGAGATGGGACCGATGCAAAATCTCTAGCGTCAAGGTATAGAGTAAACTATATTCTCATGATTCTTAGGCTAAGGAGATGAGATGCGGGCAATCGATTTTCTCCAAGGTCTCCATTTAGACTGTGAGAAGTCGATCATGACCGATGCAAGCGATAAGGCCCATCGGATATTTTCCGTTGGGCCCTTATCGCTTGAATCCTACAGTTGAAAATATTCTCAAGAATTTTAGGCTAAGGATATGAGATGGGACCGATGCAAAATCTCTAGCTTCTATCGGATTTGTCCAAGATCTCCATTAGAAGTGTCAGAAATCGATCACGACCGATGCAAGCGATAAGGCCCATCGGATATTTTCCGTTGGGCCTTATCGCTTGCATCGGTTGTGTCTAGGAGTTGCATGTAGCATTGATAATAGATATCTGGCTTGTAAGAATTCCCCTCATTCAGCAAATATAACATGTTTCTAGGTAGTTTGCAAAGAGATATTGATGATGACCGATGCAAGCGATAACGACCGTCTGAATTTCTCGAAAGACCCTTATCGCTTGCATCAGTCGTATCTATTGCTTTATGTCTAATTGTTTCAAGTTACTTTTCATGACTCCTAAAGTTTGCCTGCACGTCATCTGACCTTGATTTTCATTTTTACCACAATTAACTTTATTGGATGAAGACAATTACCTTGGCAAGGGCAAGGGAACAAGAAAAGCCATAGAAGAGAAAGGAAAAGCAAAGGTGGATATTCATTCTATTATCCACTATCTTCCAAACTTGAACCCAGAAACTTTTTGTGTTATTCACAAGCACTATACTGAGGAGCCAGACTTTGCATTGTTCTGCTTGAGGACTCTATCAAAATACATGGGTTTTACTCCAATACCCTTTAATGCTTTCAGAGTTTTGCTGCTGGAAAGAGCAGCTGCATTCAGAATTTTTGGATATGCCCCAGGACTCAATGCTTCAAGGGCAGGGTACTTTCTTTGTTATTCAAGCTATGCAATGGCTGCAGGGGTGTCAGATTTAAAAAGCATTGTTGGATACAGGAGAAAAGAGTTCCTCAGATATAGAGGTGATTTGCCAGAGCCAAGCTCTTTAAAGAGGCTCAAGGAATGACTTCATTTTTTCAAATTCTATATCTCAACAAATGTACATATACAGAAATTGCCCAATGTGATATAAGACATTGCAAACTTTTTTGGTGTAACTGATCCATGGCCTAATATTAATTGTTATTGATCCATGAATAGTTCTCTGGTCAAAGCCATCTGATGGTAATAGACATATTTCATTTCAAAGCTTAATACATCATGAAATGTACATACATGAAATAAAAGGCATTGCAAATATTATAGCTCTGTTTGAAATGTAGTCTTTTTCATTTTGTGATATTGATACATGATGATTTTGTTTGGTGATAGTCACATCCTTCTGATTATATTTGGCATGAGGTCCTTTGTAATTGTCTTCTAAAGAACCAATCAAAAAGCTCTCTGAAGGCATTGCTCTTTGTTACTCCTCCTCCTTTCCTTGTACACCTAAAGAAGCTTGTCCTTGCTTGATAATGAGATTTTTCCATGCCTTGGGTGTTCCACATGGCAAGTGGTTCTTTTTCTACAAAGAATGCACCATGCACAAGAAGAATATGCTAGAAGAGCAGAAGAATCTCATTAGATCTTTATTTCAATTAAAAATAAATAAATTGAACAAAATATCTTTGGAACTCACCAAGTAGTATGTTATGTCTTTGGCACCCCATGCCTCTATGATGGTTTCTATAAGCTCTGTGGTCGCCTTTCTGAAATCTATCACATAACTTTTTCATGTTACCTGCTGCCTCATGACCTTAAAAAGATAATCTAGTTTGACCCACACCTCCATTCTCTTTTTTGCTATTTCTGGTTTGCTTTTTACATTAGTCGTGACCTCACAAAATTTTTTCCAACAATTCCACATGGCATTTAGTTGTTTGTCATCATGGTTGCTGAAGAATCTCCTTGCTTTTGCACCTCCCATTGAGACATCCTGTAGTACATCACCTGTATTTTGTGAAAGCTTTGGATCTTTTCTTAGATGAACATCACCACCATGAAATCCCATTTCTGAAAGAAGACATTCAGATTTTTTTATGCACTCATCTGCAAGAGTTGTAGGCTTGATAGAATATGCATAATCCAAGTGAAGATGGACCAACTTGTCAATGATTCTTAACTCTGCATGTAGTATACATATGTGTACATTTGTCAATGCTATTGGAAGTATGGGATCCCAAATCATTGAAGAAGATGAGTAGTTATGAAGACTAACATTTTGTCTGGAAGGAGCCTCTTCAACCTCAGCTCTAGCAATCCATCCATTTGTGCCTGGGCTTTGCATGCACTACAATCAAGGGTACTTAGAATTTGCTCCCCCACTTATACCAAACATGCATTTGAACGTCTTTAGGTCTCCACTCAAATGCCACTCAACTTGAAAGTTCCCGTAGTCTTTGACATTCAACAATTCCTGCATGATGCCTTTGGATAACATTTGGAATGTTTGTTTGTGAGAATAACCATTTAAGTGTTTTATGGCTCTCAAATGGAACTTGAGCACAGCCAACCCACCATAACTCCATTTCCGATTGTACTTTGAGAGATGGATACTTATTCTCTCCATCTTTTGATGTTTTTTAAGCTCAGCTTCATCAAGTTTGATTACAAATTTCAATAGACCAGAACATTCATGTTCTTTTATATTATAGAACTGAACCATGTATGTTTGAAGTTTTATAATATCTATCCATATGTTGTTAAATGCATTGTAAGTGAAATGTAACTTTTGTTTTCCTACTTCGTAAGGCATGTTACCATGAATATGTTTATATTCACCAAATACTGATGTGATCTTTTTATTCAAGCAGAGCCGAAACTTTCCTACATGATGGGGTCTAGGCAATCCAAAACTTCTAACTTTGTTAAATTTTGAAAATTCACACCAAACTTTTGAAATTGCTCTATAACCTTTCCTACTCACTCCGACGCTATCACAAATCTTCGGAATTCAAGATGGTTCTAGTACTAGATTCATTTCTGTCATGAGTTTTTGGAAAACAAAGCATTTCAAGCATGTATTTTCATTCAGTTTCAATAGTCTTAAAACATCATTTCGACTCAAAATGTCATTAGAAATGTACGCGCTCAAAACTGCTCAACATATTGAAACCTAGCAGATTTGTCACATGATCTCTAACAATTTTCATTCTTTTCTTTTTCTGGCCAGATTTTTCAGTCAAATCTAAAAAAGGTTTTATTCGTTTTGACCGCATTCTCAAACCTGTAGGAGTTTCTTTCAATTTTTTAAAAGACTCTAACTGAGAAGATAAAGTGGATAATTTGTTTTCTAGCTCCCTCATATGTAAATCCTTCTGATGTAGTGTGTTTTGTAGATAGTTTATGTATGGTACATTATTCCTTGAAATTTCCTAGAGCCTTGAACAATAGCCTCGTAAATCATCCTCACCATCTCCTACAAATCTAATCAGATCATGAAGGTTATGAAAAGAGGGATACCTTCCAGTTTGTGGATCAATTGGATAAATAGATCCATCTACCCATATGTCTTTATGTTTCTTGCCTTCCTTTCGCAATCCATCCACTTCAGGAGGATGAAGAGCCCTTCCGAATACTTTTCTTGTCGTCGCATACTCCTGACTAACTGCAATGTTGATATGGAACTTTTCACAATGATTTCGATTGTTTGAAAGCTCAGTAAGAGTATTTGGGTTAAGGTTCTCCATGGTCTGCTATGAAAAGTAATCGGCAAGTGTCTAAAATGACGTGAAAGAGAGAAACAAGCCTGCTATGAAAAGTAGAGTAAAAAAGCGCAAAATATCATCAGCACACATTATATAGGTCCGTGAACAAGAGGAAAATTCGAATTTTGATCAGCGCTCGATGAGCACAAACTTCGAGGCATAAGATATCACACAAACTTTTCATGATTATCATACGAGTTTCTCTCTCTTCAAAATTTGCATAAGATACGTTTTAAATGAACTTATATGGAATTTCTTAAAGGATTTGACAACTTTAATCTAGATTAAGCACAACTAATTGAAATCCTTACACGACCCTTTTTGGGCCGTTTTTTGCCCTAATGCGAAGTTCACTTCAATAAGAGTGGTGCAGAAATCATGGATTCATTAGGTAATGTTGTAGGTAAAGACATACGACGGGATAACTTGTATGATTTAAGTGCTTTAACTGCTACAGAAGATAAAGATGTAAGCAGGTTATGGCACCAACGATTTGGGCATCTCGAATTTGCAGTTTTGAAGGAGATGCAAAGAACAGGGATGGTTGCTCATTTGCCTGCATTTTCAGAGTTGTAGGAACCTTGTGAAGCTTGTATGATGGGCAAGCAATAACGAAAGGCATTTCCAAGAGAGACCAGCAATCGATCTCAAGCTCCTCTAGAGTTGGTACATGCTGATCTCTGCGGTAAAATGTCTACACCTGCTTTAGGAGGATCTTTCTACTTTTTGTTGTTAATCGACAATTATAGTGGAAAGATGTGGGTTTATTTCATTTGAGAGAAGGCTCATGCTTTTGAAAAATTTAAAACATGGCATAAGTATATGGAAAATGAATCAAGAAGGAAACTGAAGAAATTCATAACAGATAGAGGAGGTGAATTCTTGTCAATAGAATTCAATAATTACTGTAAGGAGCACGGTGTGAAAAGGCAACTTACCACAGCTCATACACCTCAACAAAATGGCGTTGTTGAGCATAGGAACATGACAGTAGTTGAAATGGCTCATTGTATGTTAAAGGCTCAAGACATGCCTGATTCATTCTGGGCAGAAGCAATCAATATAGCAGTCTACATCCTCAATCGAAGCTACACAAAAGCACTGAAGGGGATGACTCCTCAAGAAGCATATTCTGGTAAAAAGCCTTCAGTTTTGCATTTCAAAATTTTTGGTTGTTTTTGTTATGCACATATTCCTGATTCAATAAGATCAAAGTTGGATTCAAAAAGAAAAAAGTGTGTCTTCCTATGATATAGTGAAGAGTCTAAAGCATACAGGTTGTGGGATCCTGAGGCAAGGAATATTTTTGTCAACCGAGATGTGGTGTTTGATGAACGACCACACTTAGTAGAAGATAAAGGTAAATCTACTATCTCATCAAACGAAGAAATATCTCACCTTGTGCCTATCAAAAGACAGGTTAAAGTTGAGGAGGAGGAAACATCTGATGAAGAAATTTCCTCAGTAAAAAGTCAATCAGTTGTAGCTGCACAGCGTAAGCCACTACCAAAGTGGGCACAATAGCTCTTTAATGATCACAATCCACATGTAGATGTACCAGAATCATCCTCGGATGGATTACGAAGATCAAAGAGAATAGAGGAGCAAAGAAGAGCCTCAGAACACATTGTTAACATGGCTCTAATGGCAGATATCATGGGCTTGATAAAGGAACCTAGCACCATTGAAGAACCCCTTAATGATCTAGGTTGGAGAGCGGCAATGCAGTCTGAGTATGATAGTATACTAAAAAATGATACATGGGATCTAGTCAACTTGCCGCCAAAGAAGAAGGTAATAGGTGATAATTGCTACCCGGTTCTATTAATGCCAAAATAAATTCATGAATTAATTCTGATAGATTCATTGTGCACAATTCTTAAATTTGAGTGTTTCCATTCTGCATCAAGGTATTCTAGTCACCGGCCATGGTTGAAAGCAGTGATGTATTCCGTATGTTGGCTATCGAGGATAAGTTTGATGGTACCAACTAGCCCTTATGGGCTTATATGATGCGACATGTATTGGTTGCAAAAGGACTGTGGAACATTGTGCAGGGTGTTGAAAGACGTCCTATTACACCTGCGAATACAGGTGCTGATGGAGATGGTGTCGAAGATGATGATATTCTGTAGATTCCTGTTAGTGTTGTTGTTTCTATTGCACATACTGTAGAGCAAATTCATTGGGATGGTAGAGATGCTTAGGCACATGCATTGATATCTTTGTTTGTCAAACGTGCGATTATTGCTCACATGCACTCTTGCAGAACATCAAAGGATGCTTGGGATACACTTATCACATTGTACCAAGTTAGGAATGAGGCTCATGTTGCTTACCTCCAAAAATAGTTGGAGAGTGAGCACATGAATGAAGGTGATTCTATGAATAGTTTTCTAACAAAGATCAAAGACTTGAAGGAACAATTGATTTTTGCTAATGAAGTTATATGAGATAGCTCACTTGTGCAGACCGTTCTGAATGATCTTCCTGATTCATATCAAAGTTTTGCTTCTACTCTTCGGTTGATGATGAAAGGAAATCCAAATGCCTTGTCATTTGAGGAGTTAATCTCCGTTCGTTGCAGGAAGATCAGTCGAGGCAGAACAGGTCCATTATGCGTGTTGCAAATCAAGCTTTCTTGGCTAGTCACAAGGGCAAAGGAAAATGGAGCTCTTCAACTAGTAAGTAGAAATCTTCTAATTCTGCACATTTGAAGAAGGAACACAAAGTTGAGAAGAAATTAGAAAAGCAGAAATTGTTTTGCAAGTACTATAAAGGAAATGATAATATCATAAAGAACTAAACTAAACTGGCTGCAAAAGAGGCAAAGAAAAAAAAGGTTGGAATGGTTGTTGTAGAGGCCTCTACTCCAAAAACAGAGTCTGCTAACCTTGTGTAGGATGAAGAATGGGTGTTTACTACTGTTTGTAGTTTTGACCCATCTTCTCATGAATTGTGCATGTCTGCAGTAGACTCCGATGTTTGCTACTTTGATAGTGGGGCGACCAAACATATTACCTCACAGCATAGTTTCTTCTCTTCACTCGAGCCTACCCCTACAGGGAATGCTGTCACATGCGCCAGCAACTCCTCTTATCTTATCATGGGAGTTGCTAAGATCATTCTGACTACTGCTGATGGTAGTTCTTTCATTTTGTCAAATGATTTATTTGTGCCAAGGATCAAGAAGAATCTCTTATCAGTTTTTGCATTGACCAAAATTGTCTTGGTTGTGAAATTTGTTGATGAGAGATGTACAGTTCATGATCTGTCAATGGCGATGTTATTATTGCTTCTGGCATTTTATGTCGTGGGCTGTATAAGCTCATAGACTATGAAAAATTGGTGAATGATTTGGCATGTGCAGTACATGATTCTCAGGCTATGTCAGATGCAAAGCTTTGGCATGCATGCTTTGGTCATCTGAATTTTGCTAGTTTGCTACCCTGTAGAAATCTGATATGGTGTCTTCTTTGCCCAAGCTTGAGGCACCTGGAAGACATGTCTATGAAGGCTGTATTTTGGGCAAAATGTAGCGTTCCTCCTTTCCAAAAGATGGTTCAGTTCTAGCTACACAGAAATTGCAGCTTGTACATAGTGATGCCTGTGGTCCCATGCAAACACCTTCTTTTGGAAACTATCTTTACTTCATGACTTTCATTGATGATTTTTCCAGACATGCATGGGTATATCCACTCCAAGAAAAGTCCGAAGTGTTTATGTGCTTCAAATGGTGTTTGGTTTTGGCTGAAAATCTGTCAGCATGTAAAATGGGCACCCTCCATTCTGATCGAGGGGGGGAATATATGTCTTCTGATTTTAATGTATTTCTGGTTGAACGTGGGATAAAACACCAGTGAGCAGTGCCATATACACCTCAATAGAATGGAGTTGCTAAACAAAAGAATAGGTCACTCATGGAGATGGCGAGGTGTATGGTCAAGAGTTAGGCTTTACCACATTATTTTTTGGCTTGAGGCTATCATGTGTGCAACATATGGACTTAACAGGTGTCCCACTAAAGCGTTGTAGTCTATCACTCCATATGAGGCTTGGCATGATCACAAGCCATATGTTGCTCATCTGTGTGTTTTTGGTTGTTTGGCATATGCATTAGTGCTTGAACAACATCGCAAAAAATTGGATGATAAAGTAGTAAAATGTATTTTGTTGGGTACAATTTTGAAAGTAAAGGCT
Organism: Ceratopteris richardii; assembly: GCA_020310875.1. NCBI lineage: Eukaryota > Viridiplantae > Streptophyta > Polypodiopsida > Polypodiales > Pteridaceae > Ceratopteris > Ceratopteris richardii. Next base: position 107,488,174 of record CM035407.1, on the reverse strand, counting down.
ATCGTCTGTATCATCCATAGACTAAACACATTTTGGTTAGCTGTGATGTTGTTTTTGTGGAAGATGCTATTCAGCCATTGCTTTCATGTACTAAAGAGTCATCTGTTAGCTCCAAAGACGTATGATACTTTGCTGCCTCTTTTTACAAGTGGATAGTCTAGTGTTGGTCCTAATGAGGCAACTTCTCAGCCTTTGCAGGTTTCATCTGATGATGAAGATCATCCCATTTCACATGCAGATGTACATGATGCACTTGTTGATGAAAGAGCTGATATTGAGGAGGCAAAAACTATGCCAAAATGGCTAGTGCAGACTTTGTGTGACAATAAATTAGATGCACCTCTGTCATATCGTACTCGATGAGGCTCTCATAGTGCTTGTTTTGCATCAGATTGCTATACTATGGCTACATCTAGTCTCTATGATGAGACTGAACCTATTTCGTTTGATGAAGCACAAAATTCTAAACATTGGATGGTTGCAATGCAATTTGAATATGATGCTATCATGAAAAATGGTACCTCGTCCTTATGTGACTTGCCTCCTGGCAAGAAGGCCATTGGCACTAAGTGGGTATACAAGCTGAAGCATAAGCTTGATGGAGCAATTGACAGGTATAAAGCTAGGCTTGTTGCAAAGGGTTATGCACAGAAAAGAGGCATTGATTTTGATGAGAACTTTGCACCTACTTGCCGAATGAGTATTGTTCTTAGCATCTGTGCACTTGCAGCTCATCATGATTGGAATGTACATCACTTGGACATTAAAACAACATTTCTCAATGGTGACTTGCATGAAGAAGTGTATGTTTTTCAGCCCTATGGCTTTGTGCAGAAAGGGCATGAAAACTAGCTATGCAGGTTAAAGAAGGCATTATATGGTTTAAAGCAAGCACCACGTGCTTGGTATGAAAAGATACATGCGAATCTGATTGCACATGGTTTTGAGAACATTCCAACTCAAAGCACCTTATATGTTAAGTGTGCTAATGATGTGCTTCGGATCATTGTGGTGTATGTCGATGACATGCTGGTCACTAGTCCTCATGACACACATATTGCTGATTTTAAGGCTGATTTGCATGCCTCATTTGAGATTTTTGATTTGGGGCATTTGCATGACTATTTGGGCATTCAATTTATGCAAGTTGATGGTGGAATGGCTTTGTGTCAAATGAAATATATTGACACATTATTGCAACGATTTGGCCTTGAAGACTATAAGCCTATTGCCACTCTATGGAGACAGGTTTATGATTGAGTTTTCATGATGCTAGAGATGCATTTGATGTTGTTCTCTATCAGCAGGCAGTTGGGTGCTTGATTTATTTATGCATTACTCAACCATATATTTAGTTTGTTGTCTCACAGATGAGCAGGTTTATGCATTGCCTAGGTGTCAAGCATTGGCAAGCAGTTAAGCGCATCTTTCACTACTATAGTGGTACCCGACTACTTGGGTTGTTTTATCCCAAGGGTGGATCACTACCGTCAAATTTGCATGCTTTTTCTGACTCTGACTGGGCTGGTTGCTATGACACTCGTGTGTCCACTAGTGGTTTTTGCTTCATGCTTGGTAGCTCATGCATATCTTGGTTGAGCAAGAAGAAGCCTACTATGGCCACTTCCTGTTGTGAGGCTGAGTATAGGGTAGCTTTCACAGCGACTGTTGAGTGTGTGTGGCTCAGATGCCTTATGGCTGATTTGGGTATTGGTCAGTCTTTTGCCACCACCATCTTCACTGACTGTCAGAGCGCATTGGCAGTTGCGAGGAACCCTGTGTTCCATCCTCGCACATTGAGGTGCATCATCATTATGTCACAAAGAGGTGGAGATGAGCTTGGCATATGTGCCCACATAGGAGAACGTTGCAGACCTTTTCACGAGCGCTCTACCTAGGGAGAAGTTTGAAGCTTTCCGCAAAGCTTTGGGCTTACTTCCTTTTGTGGAGTGAATTCCACATAGCTTGGCACTTCCTTATACATGAGTGCCAACTCCTTGTTCACCACATCACTCCCAGGGGGGATTTGTTGATATATTTAGGTAGTGATGTATGTGAACACTCTAGGACCACTAGGGCACTTTTTTCCCCCTTTAGGAGGTTTTTTTTTCCCAGCTTGTATATACGCCTATTTCCCTAACGGGCTACTTATCTTTGTACATTCTCTAGTAATATATTCAGTATTGTGTGTTGTGCTCCAAACTTCTTCTTTTTTGTGTTGTTTGCGTGCTTCCATAGATGTCTAACTCCAATGCTTATGACAATAATGGCATTTGATATCCCTCCTCTTTGATTTACTTCTACGCTTATTCCATTGACCATTCTTTTCCTTGTTCTTGCTTGTGCCACATTGCTGATTCTTTCCTTGGTAAGAATCACAAACATTATATGCATCTCCACTCTGAGTGCCAACCATAGATTTTCTAAAAATCTCCTCACTCAAGAGTGCTCCACATATATCATCATAAACTAGTTTACCACCAGGTGCACTATTGCTAATAGCTGTGCAAAATATATCCCATGATGATGGCAAGGTGCATAGCAACAAGATTGCTTTCATTTCATTATCCATATCCATTTTCTGAGCCTGTAACTAGGAGAATATAGCATCAAACTCATTTAGATGAGAAGCAACACTATCTGTATCCTTCATGCGAAGATCATATATCTTTCTCATCAAATACACTTTATTTTATGTTGTTTCTTTTTCATATGTATTGTGTAGCTTGTTCCAAAGCTCCTCTGCACTTTTAGAGTCCAATATCGTAAAGTAAACATTATGTGCTAGGTGCAATATAATGGTAGACCTGGCCATTTCATCTAACTCATCCGAATTATCTTCATCCATGTAAACATGATTCTTTGAGATTCTATTTATTGGCATCCATTGCCTCCTCTAAATTAGCACATCTTTAATTTGATTCTTCCATAGATCAAAGTTTGAGCCATCAAATTTTTGAATAATGGTCTTTGACCTGCAAGTTATAGCTCCTTCTCAGAACACTAGCACTAGATCCTGATCCACCAGATGTGCCTGAGACCTCCGATGCCATGATGATAGAGAAATAAATAGAATGATAATGGAGTTAGAGGTGCTAAAAAATACCACTAAGGCTCAAAGAAGGATGACCAAGTGTCAGATTCTAGGAAAAATTTAGTAGAGTCTTCCTAGAAAAATGAATTAATGGGCAGTAATGGCCAACCAAAAGGATTATGTGAGAATGAATGTGCTCACACCAATAAGTGTATCAAGCAGTAAATGGACCACTGTATAGTTGACAAAAGCAAAAGAAATCTGGAAAAATTTTGCCAAAGTATCCTCTGCAAAATGAGCGTATGATTAGCGTCAAAAAACATGTTCAAGGTAATGTTAGCCTTAGTCTTTCCCCTTCTTCAGACACCACAAGAGTATAGTTTAGTCACAAGACATTGCCACAAGTAAACGAGCTCTAGGGGGAATAATATTGTGATGGGTCACCCCTCTAGAAGTACCGGGAACCTCTATCTTCCTTGATCGTTGAGGTCCTCCCTTGCACGCAGCCAATGGCACCAACGGTGACTTCGGTGACTCGGATGACAAGGTATGCCAAGGTCTATGCCTTGGTCCCTACCTTAATCGTAAGCCTTGGGCGGGTGCTCACTTCGCTCGCACAAAAGGAACAAAGCTTGTGTTGAAATGCTCTAATACCAGTGAAGTATTTTGATGGCGATGCACCACAGTGTGCTCTCCTTCTCGAGAGCTCCACGACGATATCCTCATAGTAGAAAACCGAGCTCCAAGCACCACACACAATACTTTGCACAGAGGCTACAAAATACGCAAAAAACATAGTACATAGGGAGCATGAACACAAACTTCTTAGGTGTTACAAATATGACAGAACTAACAGTCTATGGCTGACCAGGCCACTATATCTTTTATTAAATAACGTATAAAAAGAAGTGTCTGTGGCCATTTGGCCTTTCACATGGACACTAATGGTAACAATTCTCTGGAAAAGATTTCTAGGAATTGTGAATTATATAAATTATTTTCTCTCATCGTCTATGAGTTTTGTTTGCTTTTGGGAGTTGCCCTCAAAGCTTTGGGGAATAGTCAAATTAATTTCTAGGAAGTTCTTAGAGCATTATCCTTTTCTCTTTATCATGTTTTCATTAATCAATAAGTTATTGAATGAGTATGTGGAAGTTCCACATGAGGCTCACATGAAGTTCCACATGTGGAAGTTCCTATTCCACATGAGGCTCACAATTTTTGCAATGAGCATTTTTTTTTTTACTCCAATTGAGTAAGTGAGTTTCTCTATTATTTAATTTTCTCTTCATTCTTATAGGTTGTCAATATAAATTTTATGAGGACAAGAGCAAGCTCCTAAGGTCTCTATATGTGACAAGTGGTCAAAAGTAGTGGTCACAGTCTAGGCATAAGGATTCTAAGGATACTCTAAGCACTTATAATGCACACATAAGGGTTCATTGTATTGAGAATATGAGAGTGCATCTCTATTTTGTATCTAGGAGACACTCCATTTGCATTTCATTTCCTTTTTATATTGCATTTCATTGTATTTGGGTAGCTTACCATTTGCTTCTACCAATGTATTCATTCTCATTCAAGGGGAATTATCCCACATATGATGTACTTTAGAGAGCCCCCTCCAACTCTATGTAAGGAGGGCTTTTCTCTCACTTTGTATTTGGTTAGAAGCTTGAGGAGCCTACTCCATGCTCTTAGCAAGTTCACTCTAATCCATGTGAGTTTTCCCATTTCATGGTCTAGTCACCCTTGAGTCTCATACTTGTTCATTTTGTAAGTACAATCTTCTTTTCATTTTGTTTCCACGTGTGTACTCTCTACATGGTATCAAAGCATTAGGTGAGGTCTTGGTGGTTATTTTGGCAGTGATTGTGGAGATTTTGGAGATGATGATGTTTGAGTGTTGATGATGTTCCTTTCTCCTCATTCAGAGAAGCTTTTGCCATCAATCTACAGTTTTTTGAGCCTCATTTTTCCCATTTGCTCACCCTTCTACCCTTTCTTTCATCCATTATCTTACCCTATTTCCCCATTTTTCACTCTCACCCACCCTCTTTTGTGATAACCTTTGGTGGTTTACTTCATTTTTTGTTCATGTTGTGGAGTTCATAGTCACTTTCAAGTCATAAAAGTGTTTATAAACACTTGTGTAGCGTTTATGGTGCATTCCCAGCTCTATAATGTTACTATGTCCAAGGTGTTTTTGTGTAAGACACATACTCATCATAGCCTTTGTGTTATTTTTGTGTTTTAAAGCGCTCAGAACCACTATTTTGATGATATTTTTATGGGTCAATGCACTTTACTAGTCTGTAATGGTTCGACCTTTGCATACACTATATTTGTGAGTTGTCTTTTCTCCATATGTACCTTCTCCACGGCTTCTCTCGTGCAGCACCTCTATTACGTGGGGTTATTTTTCTCACCAAGCATACGATCGGGACATTCTGAGAGCAGCGTCGTTACTTGGGCAAAACAAGGTGTTGTGTGGCTGTGGAAAGAGAAGCACTTACCGTCAATACTGGAGCAAACACCCTGTCGGATCAACTCTTCATTCATTCCTACAACAAAGCAACGCTCCTTGATAGGAGCGTTGTGAGGCGTTTCTAACTTCTCCTTGAGGAAGCTAAATATCCCTCGACAAGGCATCAAATCACGTACCAAAGACAGCAAGCAGCTACAACGTGGACAAGCACAGGTGATCGTCTTCTGCATCAGGTGAGAGTGGAGAGAGTAGCATACAAAATATTATAACAGCCGGTTGGGTGTTAAATCCCTCGGATATCCAATCACTTGGGTGGCTGTAGAGCTCACAGTAACAACATCAACTCACCATCTGTAGTTGGGCACACCATCAACTCTTCTCTGACTATCTGTTGTTGTGCCATCTCGCACAGAGAGAGAGAGAGAGAGAGAGAGAGAGAGAGAGAGAGAGAGAGAGTACTCAACTCAGCTGCACTCCCCATGCTGACAAATATCGAGACAAGGCTGTTCATTTGAGGATCAGCTCTCACTTCTCTACGTATGGTATAAACCTTACAAACTGGACATGCCGCATTGTTTTTCATCGACTGTAGGATGCAAGACTTGCAGAAAACATGGTTGCATATGAGGAAGGCCGCTTCCTTGATATAAACACAAGCAGATTGGGCATTTCAATTCACATCCAAGTCTATCGAGCTGATGGGTGTTCGATTCTAGTAAGGCCATGGCATGGCAGTCTCTTGCTCGGAGCAGTCCATGCAGGATATATATATATATATATATATATATATATATATATATATATATATATATATATATATATATATATATATGTGTGTGTGTGTGTGTGTGTCTCTCTGCGAAACACCATCAACACACCAATGAACGATGGGCATGTTCCTTGGCCGTAGTTAATTTTGTCTCAGGTGATAACTAAGAGAAATTTGAAAGCATTGAGTGTCATTTTATTTATTTATTTTTTAATGGAGGTTCGATCGAGGCTTACTCTCCCAAGCTTTAACTTTGAAATTGCAACTGTACAAGGAAGGGCATAGTATCCATGGGATCTCCCTTATCCCACAAGAACAAGAATTTACAAGGTTGGATTGAACACCGGTCACAACTACAGCAGGGTTAGACAAACGGTGGCACATCAATCACATGCAACATCTTTTCAAGATTCACATCTCCCTTACATGTTGTTGCCAGAGGTTGAACCCTTGCCCCCGCTTCAAGAGGCGAGAGGCCCAACCACGAGGACAAGCGGACTAGGAGTGTTGAGTGCCAATGTTCTTCGAACGCTTGACATAAGTGCTTACGTTTGCAGTGTTCAACCCTTACATGTTGTTGCCAGAGGTTGAACCCTTGCCCCCGCTTCAAGAGGCGAGAGGCCCAACCACGAGGACAAGCGGACTAGGAGTGTTGAGTGCCAATGTTCTTCGAACGCTTGACATAAGTGCTTACGTTTGCAGTGTTCAACCCTTACATGTTGTTGCCAGAGGTTGAACCCTTGCCCCCGCTTCAAGAGGCGAGAGGCCCAACCACGAGGACAAGCGGACTAGGAGTGTTGAGTGCCAATGTTCTTCGAACGCTTACGTTTGCAGTGACCTGGTATCTCCATCGTACAATGTATCTTTTCGGTTCTTTTACTTTAAAAGGGGCTGCGGCCGTGGTTTTAGGTGCATTCTCTTCGTTCTAAATTTGGCTTTATTCAACAACGGATTTCACTAAGTCTTCTCTATCACTTAATAAAGCATACACTTACGTTATACCTTATTGATTCAAAATCATAGTCCTTGGTGTCCTTACGACTTCAAGCCTTCAAGGTCGTGGTACAAGGACAAAGTATTTTGCTACATATTTTATATGGTCCCATATTCTCCATTTTGCTATATTTTGACTTAAGCTAAGTATTTTCTTGTGGTCAAACACATAAAGCTGGGAAGCGAATCCGCTCATTCTCCACCATTTCTAAAGGTTTGTATCTACCCAAAGGTTCCAACTCTCTTCATTTAAGATTCAACCATGTTTTTGGAATGATGGGAGGTTCATGAGTATTTACCTCCTTTCCTTGAATGGTGTGTATGGTCTCATTAAATGGCTTTCAAATATGAAGATTCCAATTCTCTTGAGCATATCTTTGTACTTGAGCCACATTTGAGCTACTTCCTATAGTGTTTATATCCATGTGTGATGATTCCACAACATCTCTAATAGGTAAATTTAGTTCTTTAGTGTTGCCTTATTGTTGAGACTCCTCTTCAACTTTACTATCATCATTTCTAGTGTCTAAAGACACTGCTTCTTTAATTTGGAGTTTGGGTTTCATGCAACTTCTCAATTTGATCCAATTATTTAGACAGTTCATGTCTTGTCAATAGCACCATTCGCCCAACATTATAATCCTCTAGAAGGGATTATTTTGTAATATTACTAGGATATCAACCCTCTTTTTTTGGGCATATCAATTTGGCATCCCTCAAAAAGTCCCTCTGTATTTCTCAACGACTTCAACCCTCATCTTGGCACACTATATGGCACTAAGTGCCACCTCCTCTTGTGAAAACAAGAAATATAAAAAGACTTAGTATGCGTGCATTTGTGGGTTGGAGTCTAGTCTAAATACACTCATAAGCTTTCTCAAGTTCCTAAGTCTACTCTAAGACCATTCTGGTGTGCATTGGGCTACTCTAAGTCCCCCCTCTCCAAGGTATCAACAAGTATTGGGCTACTCTAAGCCTCCCCTCCTTCAAGAGTTTCCATTTTTTTTTCAAGGGCTTCTCTAAGCCCCCCACCCAAAGTTTTACAATATCCCTCATAGGTTATTTACCTTTTACTCAAGCTACATAAGAAACAACTATGAAGGCCAAACCTACTTTCAATGAGACTAAAGGTAAAACAGTCAATGAAGAGTTTAAGGACAAAGGAAAGAAGAAAGTCCTTACAACTTTTATGGAAAGTTTGCAAATATAGAAAAGTACTGCTTCAAGAATAAAAACAAGGATAAGTCCAAGTCTACTCCAAAGATAAAGCATCAAACTCACTACACAAGTGAATACCTTTCTCTTACAACTGAACACAAGAAACTTGTTGCATCCACTCCTAGCAAAGAATGGAATTTTTATAGTGGAGATTCATCACACATGTGCAATGAAAAAGAAGACTTTCATGAGTTTGAAGAGCATAAAGGTCAATTTTATCATGGAGATAACAAGTGTGAATGTTGAGATCCAAGGAAAAGGTAAAGTTAAAGTCATAAACTCACAAGGTGAGACCAAGTCACTTAAAGAAATTCTTTATGTATTCTTTATGTACCAAGACTTTATAAGAAACTTCTCTTATCGAAGACCATTACGAAGTGCAACATGACGGTGCAATTTGATAATGATAAAGTTCAAGTCATCGATTGAGCATCCAAAGAAGTCATAGATCAAGGATTCAAAGAAAAAGCTCTCTACAAGATTTTAAGTTTCATGGCCAAAGATTCAAGCTTTAGCTTGTGGCATTTCAGATTTGGAAACACCTCTTACTTAGCAAAGATCTCTTCAAGTCATCTTGTCAAGGGTTTATCCAAGGTCGCACAAGTGGAGTTGAACTATCAAGCATGTGCTAAGCAAAAATTTATTTCTTTGCCCATGGAAGCATCCATTTCCTCATCTAAACCCCTAGCATTAGTCCATGTCGATCTTTATGGACCTATGCATATATCATCACTTAGTGGATCACTTTACTTCTTCTTGATAGTCGATGACTTCACTAGGTACACTTGGGTTTATTCACTAAAACATAAAGAGGATGCACTTTCCAAGTTCAATGACTAGAACCAGATAGCTCAAGGTAAATTTCCAAGTTCCTTATAGATCATCAGAACAGATGGAGACAATGGCTTTGTGAACCATAATTTTTTCAAGTATTTGAAGCAACAAGGTATCAAGTACAATCAAAGAAGGATATTATACATTTGATCTCAAAGGGATTTCTAGAGTATGCCCAAGACAAGGGATACTATTAATTGGTGTGAATTCTAAATAGGAGAGAGAGATCCTTGTGGATCTACTCTATTCTAGAGTATTTGGTATTTCAAACACCTGGTACACGCTTTACAACTTATTGAAGTAGCATGTTCTGACCCATAAGTTTTTGGTTGCTCCTTCTTATCATTTAGGACAATGATCTTTAAAAGGGGAAAAAGGTGTTATATTCCATTTTTACTTAGGCTTCACTGGAATACCATTGGTATTTTTGCAATGCTCAAGGACCCTAATGGATCAAGACTGGAGCTTGAGGGAGACAAAGAAATATCATGGAACCATGAGGTTATTCCCATCATCTCGGAGTGGCTGTATGAGAGGTTTGTGAACCTTAAAAATGGTGCATGGGGGTAAATGCTATATAAGGTTGAGCGAAGAGTGGAAGACAACTACTTGGGAACCCGCAACATGCATGCATATGCATATGCATGTATGTGTGTGTTTTCATGTATCTATATATGTTTGTATTCCACAAAAGGCACAATTTTCATGATGTATAGAAGGAAATGGTTCTAAATAGCTATAAAAAGATCTTCTCAAGTCTAAAAAATAAAATCAAGATAAAATCCAAATCAGATAGTATGCTCATTACTCCAAAAGAGATAGTATGCTCATTAATTCATGGAAATATATGTTCCAAAATTGGGATAAAAAGATACAAAACGAGTGGATATTAATTCCGTTGTGAATAAATATCCACTCTAATACCACTATTTCAAGAACTAATTGTAAGACATATTACGATACAACGAATTGAGAGCTTTGTGATGCATCTCTTTGGCCAAAAACAAAAATCTTGAACAAAGCCATTGCAAAATCATATATGAACCCTTTTATTTTGAGAGGTGAAACTTCTACTATGTCTATTAATAAATCCACATATAGGAGCACCATTTTATGTATTATATATCTTGAAAAACTTGAAAAAGCTTCATTATTATATGCATCAATGTGTGCATACATTGTGCCATTTGAAGAAGTGTTCTATTTTTACCCATAGAAATACCATTTTGCTGACGTGTACATGGTAGCATACATCAGTATGAAATTCCTCTTTCACAAAGAAAAACATTAAACTCATGTGACATGTATTCACCACCACGATCTATGTGTAGAGTCAAAAGCTTGTTAGAAGAAAAATTTTCAGCCATAGCTAACAATGCTTTGAAGCAAGAGGATGCCTCATTCTTTGCTTTCATAAGGATACATCCATGTATGGCGAGTAGCATCATCAATGAAGATAAATAAATATACATGCTTCCCAATAGATGGAGTCTTGATAGGACCACATACATCACTATGAACAAGCTATAATTTTCTTGTAGTGTGTGTATGATTATCTTTTGGAAAAGAAGCACAGTGCATTTTTCCAAGAATGTAACCTTCACATGCATGCTTTTCATTGGATTGAAGTGTTGGCAAACCAATAACCATGTCCTTCTTTTGTAAGTAAAGCAAACTATTGAGGTTCAAGTGACCAAATCGAGCATGCCATAACTTCATTTCAGCCATGGAAGAAGTATGAGCAACCAAGGCATTGAGGCAACCCTCTTGTATGTATCCAAGCAATACAAACAATTACATAATGTATCCGACATCACGATAATATCACCATTGTTGAAATCACGAACCATACACTTATCATCAACAAAATGTACATGAAGTCCAACTTTAGCAATCAACGAAACTCAAATTAAGTTCTACTTGATACTGGGTACATACAATGCATTTTTCAAGAGAATCACACTTCCATTCGCTGTCATAAGCTCAATTTCTCCTACTCCAATGATAGGATAAGAGGCATTGTATGCACACACCACATGTCCTCCTTTGGGTGCATCTTTCAAAGATGCAAAAAACCTTTTGCATGAGGTTATGTGCTTTGAAGCACCACTATCAAAGAACCAATCCGAATCAGCCTCACTCACAAACATACATTTAGAATGAAGTGATGCATTATAATGACATGTAACAACACATGCCCAAAAAGCTTGAGCCATGTTGGTTTCATCTTTCTTTGCATTTGAAGAATTTTCAGCAATAGACATATTGGACTCCTTCTTCTTTTCATTGTGCTTAGCAAGCTTTCTACACTCATCCATAGTATGACCAGCCTTTCGGAAATATTTGCATCTCTTCTTCTTTTGCAAATCAGAATCATTGGAGGAATGAGTGGAAGAGGAAGGTTGAGGCTTTCGTTTTGATGAACCCAAAGCTGAACCATTCTTGTTTTTAATCCCTTTTTGTGAGATAGCAAGTGCTTGTGTTCCCTCAATCAAACCAGTCCTATTCACTATCGATTGCTCTTCTTGCAAAAGAAGCAACACAACGTCATCAAATGCATACATGTTGGGATTCCCTTTTGCAACCAAACAAAGTGTAGTGGCAAAGTTTTGAAAAGATTCTAGTAATCCTTTCAACAATGTAGATATGAGTGATGCATCCAAAATAATCTCATCCATGTTTGCCAATTGCTCTTTTAAGTCCTTAATGCATGTCACATACACATCTACAAACGCATTTTTATCCATACATACATCCTCAAGCTGCTTCCTCAAGTATGCAACACATGCTTCATTATGCACGGCATACAAAGAAGTAAGAGTATCCCATGTCTATCTTGATGTAGAACATGACCGAATGTGTGGAACTATATGATGCTTTAGAGAAAGCACAATCAATGCATGAGCTTCAGCACCCTTTCCATCCCATCTAAGTTGGTCCTATGTAGGGGGAGGAGTAGCCATTGTACTTGAAGAAGAAGCTCCATCTGTGACAGTAGATTGTGAAGTAGAAGAATGCCTTGTGAGTCTTTGATCTACATCGGCTGCTATGTTCCGTAGTTGTTTTGCAAGAAGAGCATGTTTCATCATGTAAGAACACATTGGATAATTGGTTCCATCAAGCTTATCTTCAACTTGAAGCATGCCAAACAGCTCATTGTTGCACACCATTTCACCAAAGAACAAGAATGTGATAATATTTTTAATTCAACAAAAGCTGAAATGATTGATGGAATTTCAATCCACAATCCGTCACTTTGATGGCATTTTTAAGCACAAATGGTCGTGAAATGGGGGTAGAACCCCAGTGCGACTAGTGGAAATGTTTCTTGGCTGCTAAAAAACATTGTTCTATGATTGAAAGTTGATTTGCACTGTTAAGAGTGCATGCATCACAACATAAAAAACCAAAACTCTAGAAGAAGCTAAACCTACTTTTATACCACTATTGGGTGTGTGTAGAAGTATGAGAGACACATGAGAAGCACACAAAAGAAGCACAAACATAGCAAGACACATGGAGAAGATGGATGGATCGAATAGCTCACTCTATTGATGATAATGAAAACTGAAGTAAGAGCTGAATAATATCCCTAAGCACAAAGTGTTAGATATGATCAATACTCCATCCTCAAGTGACCAAAAATGATCCATGCTGCTCTAAATTCTACGGCCCCATTATGAGGAGAAGCCATTGTGAGAGCCAGACATTTGTGGAACCCTAACTTCTAAGTTAGATGAGCTCTATGTGTGATCGTTGATGGTTATATATGATCTTTGTGAGCAAAGCCATAAGGTTAGCTAGGGCGTAAACTTTCGAGCGAGTGGGTTGCTATTCAAGATGAAAATAAAGGCCTTGTGGTGTCACGTGGTTTCCTCATAGAACCTTAATGGGGAGAGTGTAGTGAGGGGATTTCCCCTTCTGATCGCCCCGTCCCATAGGGCCAAGACAGTAGGACTTCTAATGGTGGAGATATTGTCAGATTGTATATTTTTTTGAATATGCTATATCTGTCATCAATGTTTATCTATACCAAATCCCCTCGTAAAAGCTATATAAGCATGGCCTAAGTTGATCTTTACATAGCATTGTGCACTAGTAAGCCCTTCTTTTAGAGTCTATCTAGATGGCATTGGGAGCACACGGGTGGACAACACCATGATTGTAACTTCATTACACTTGGCAATCTGAGAATTTGAGTTCTCTATCTCTCAGTCTACATCTATCTTCATCTACATTTTTCTCTCAAATCTGTCTATTGGTCTATTCCATTGTGTTGTCATTTGTTTTACGCAAAGTACCACCACATATGAGTGAATCATGTATGTAGCAACATGGGGAAAAACCTCTAGCCAATACAAGAGTAAAAAGTTCCCACATATAGGAAAAGGTTCACATCAGAGCTACTCAAGGAACACTTAAGTGTAACAATCAACAATCTAAAACAAAAATTTAGATGTCTGAATCAAGTAAGTAGACAATCGATCTTACGGTTTTGGCACATTTTGGATGTGATGGACGCATTATTTTCTCCAAATTCTAAAAAAATTGTGAGATATAGAAAGTCACATGGATTTGAGGTTCATGATGGTTTTCTTTGTGTCTGTGACATCACCTCCTCACAAGTGACAAGTTCCACAAGGAGTAATCATTTTCTTTGGTCTCAAGTTCATTGGATTCTTCTTCTGAAATTCTCAGACCTTGATTCGTGTCCTCTGAAGGTTTTTTGTAGGTCCTGAAGTACGATCATTTATGTCATACCATTTCCAACGAACAAAGTACTCCAATCTTCCTTGGGATATTCTTGAATCTAGAACATGCTCGGCTTCAAATTCTTCATGATCATCAATCTTGATAGGTCATGAAGGACTAGGTCTCTCCCTCTAAATGAAAAAAATCTGATATGGTTCCAACATGGACACATGGAAAGTTGGATGTATCATTAGGAAAAAAGGTGAACCCTGCATGGGCCTTTTAGCTCAAGGAGTGATTAGGAATGGACCAATGAGAAGAGGGTGGTGGCCACAGTCTACTCCCTTAATCACATAGGGTAGGCATAGGCTTCCCTTGTTTTCTTGTGGTCAAACATGTCAAAACCACCTAGAGTTAGTGGGTTTGCTCTTGAGAATGGTTTTGAAATTCTCGAAAATCATTTGGAACCCTTGATTGCTTGAAAGATCCAATGGCTAAGGTGAAAGGATAAAAGTCAAGGCATCTTTAATCCATGACCCTTAGATCTGCTTGGTAGCAAACGGCTAGGATGAGAGCAATGATTACAAAATGCGTGAATTGGTGTAGATCGTTGGATGAAGGCCTCCATCGGACGGAGTAGTTCAAATCTAAAGGATTTTGGGCGCTTCAAATATAGTCCATTGGATCTAACCATGATCCCATGGCTTAGATTGCTCCCTTTGAATCCAATGGCGCCTTTTCTCCTGAACCATCAGATGAAGGCCTCAATCTAACGATCAACGTGCAGCGCCGAATATGGCTCAGCCCCAATTGCGCTCGAACATTCGATGCCTCAAGATCTAACGATCGAAAAACGTGCAGAGACTCTCCAAGAGTTGAGGCCCAGTGCCACATAAAGTAATCCCCTTCTCTCTCTCTAAGATTCAACACATTTAATAATATCCATTGATTTAGATGATCGAATGGTTCTAAATGCTCACGTTTGAGACTTCAAATAAAGTAGATCATCAAATATTATTTTATTTCAGAAAACCATTGGTGGTTTCATATGCCTCCTGAAGCTCAAAGATTAAGCTCTTTAATCCCTAAAAATTAGGGATCCTTACAAGGCCCATGCAGGGTTCACCTTTTTTCCTAATGTTCTCATGGTACTCGGTAACTAGAGCTTGAAGGTGATTGGATTAATGTCAGCCAAGATGTTGAAAGGACCAAATCTCTGATGGTCTAGCTTCACACAGGGCCTTGAATTCTGTAAATTATTTTTTAGTAATCACATTTTATCATGTGATAGGATGGATTCTTAGCACGATGTTGATCTACATAATACTTATATTGTTCTTGAGCTCTATGGATCTCTTGCTTGAGTTCTTGGTGAATATCCATTAGGTATTGGGCCTCATCTCTGACAACTAGGTTCTTAACATAATTTGAGAGTTGTACATCCATCCTTGGGTGTTGTCTACAATTTGCAAAGAAGGAAGTTTTCTTGGTAGATGTATGAACACTATTATTATTGGCAAACTCAACAAAGGGTAAAAGCTCAATCCAATCATTTTGATGATAGTTGATGGTGCAATGGAGATACTATTCTAGGACTTGACTTTGTTTGTCCATTAGTTTCTAGATGATTGGCTATGGACAATTTAACATGAGCACCAATGAGCTTGCAAAGATTGTTCCAGAAGTCGGATATGAACTATGGACCTCGATCACTCACAATATCATCAAGAAATCCATGAAGCCTAAAGATATTAATGAGAAAAATTCTAGCAGTGGCTACACCTACTTGGAATTGAAGTGTGCCATCTTTGTGAATCTATCAGCTATAACAAAAATGGCATCATACTTATCGAACCTTGGTAGGTCTGTGATGAAATCTATAGACAATGAAGACCATGGCCTTTCTAGAATACGTAAAGGTTGCAAGAGGCCATGATTTTTGTGAAGAGGCACCTTAGATCTATTGCAAGTGTCATAGATTTGGATATATTCTTTGACTTCCTTCCACATTTGAGGCCACCAAAAATCTCTTAATATAAGTTCTATTATTTTATTCACTCCAACATGTCCTGTTGCAAGTTTATCATGATGTTGCTAAAGTACTTGGATTATGGGCTTTCTTGAAGGGGCATACCCATAGATAATGTGGCAACTTCTTCTCTTCAAGCATTGTTCTGGCTGATCCAACCAATGTCTTGTTTCTCCTCTCTGAAATTCCATTCAATTGAGGATAGTGCCTGGTAGTCACTTCCCTTTTGATACCTTTATCGTGCAAGAACTCAACAAACTCTTTGGAGAGGTATTCTCCCCCTCCATCATATCTGAGCTTCTTGAGTTATCTACCTATATGGTTCTTCACATGTGCTATATACTTTTTGAAGCATTCAAACACTTCATTCTTACTCTTGATAGAGTGTAGAATAGTACATCTACTATGGTTATCAATAAATGAGACATAATACCTTGTGATTGAATGGTTGTCTTTGTGCCTTCCCAATTTGACATGCATCACATCTATTGATCATGTGTTGCTTTGATATGTTTGGCAGTCCTAGAACATTTTGATCCCTCCATATATCCTTCAAGGTTCTTTCATTCACATGAGCAAGTTTCTTATGCCACACTTCAAGCTCACTTAGGGTTTGACACCCAAAAATTAATAGAGCTATATTCTTGGTTTCTCCTACTTCAAAAGTAAAGAGCCTACCATGCTTCTCACCTGTGGCTATCTTCTTAAACACTTGACATGGAGCTCCCACAAAAGATCCATGTTGGGTGAACCTAACTTGCAAGCCTTTTTCAACTATTTGGCCAACACTTATTAGGTCTTTAGTGATAGTGGGTACATAGAGAACCTTACTCAAAATGTTTGTCCTACCATTGGAAGCTTTGATATTACTAGTATTCTCCACATTGTGCTTTGTGTCATCCCCTGTTTGAACTTCATGTCTATGCTTTGGACTTTCCAAATCAGATAGAAGAGCAATGTTGTCTGCAACATGATTTGAACATCCTAAAATCTATGTAGAACAAATAATCATCTTCTTTACCTTCTTTGTGGCTTAGATTTATTAGAAGCAATGAATCTTCATGTGCTTGATCTTCTGAATAATTGTTGAAGTCCCTTGTATTATGGCCTCTATTGTTATTGTTAAAGTTGTGTCCACCTCTTCCTCTATTGCTACCATATCCACCTCTTCCACTTCCTTTCCGGGTCTTCCCATTGAATTAGCAATTCTGAGTGGTATGGTTGGTCTTATCACAGATGGCACAAGGTTGAACATTATAACCTTTGGCTTTGTCATGCTTTGGTCCTTTCTTCTTCCCTTTCCACTTGCTCTTGCTTGCAAAGTTGGCTTGGGAAGTCTCCTCTTCATCTTCTTCCTTCTTCTTGCCCTTCAACTTCTTGTCCTTCTTATCTGCCTATAGAGCACTAGTTGAATTACCATGATAGGAGTTACCTTCCTTTATGCTATTTTTGGCCTCTTGATTGAAGATTTTTCCAAGAAAGATGTTGAAGTTTGGAGTTTGCACATCCGGGATGAGATCATAAGCCATGGTGAAGCATTGCCATTGATCATCACTTCAAATCCCATTGAGAATTTTCCTCATGATAGCCTCTTCTTCAATTAGCTCTCTAATGGATGCTAACTAATCTGCAGCCTCCTTGGCCTTGGTAACAAACTTTGTGATGGTTTGTTTATGTGTCTTCTTCATTTGGTTGAACTCGTTCCAAAGATGATTCTTTCTTGCTTTAGTACTAGCAAAAAAGAACGTTTCTAGGGCATCCCAAGTCCCTTGAGATGTCTTGGATCCTCTAATATGTGATAATAGAAAGTCAGAGATAGAGTTTATTATGTACAACCTTGCTTGAGCATCCCTGACACACCAAAGTGTGAGCTTATATGTCTCCTCTTGTGTAGTTCCTCCTTTGGATCTTGGAATAGGCATAACTTCATCACCTACTACAATTCCATAAAGATTTCTACCTTGCAAATAGGCCTCCATTCTGATTTTCCAAGGTGCATAGTTGCGTCAATCAAGATTCTCAATCATTGAGGGAAAGCCATCACCCATCTTGATCTAGCTCTGATACCACTGAAAGAACTTGGAGAAGCTTGTAGGAGGTAGGAAAGTGAGTTGTGAAGTGACGAAGTTAGATCTAGCCAACCGCCACAAGACCATACCTTAAGCTTATGGAGACTCAAATAGACCCTGTAGGCATGCGATAAGTGCAATAAAATCCACTATGTACTTTGGAGCATCAAGAAGAAAGAGTTGATACAAAACAAATAGGTTTGCACATTGACTAGCTCAAAAAATTCACTATCTTTGGATGAGATAATCAACTTCAAAGGCTCATAGAAACTAGCATGATTACAATTGGAAAAAATCCTTTTGGAGCCATGATACACATAGGGTTGACTGTATATAATGCACAAGAGTACAAGAAATAAGCAAAATATGCTTTTGGAATGAACCAGACACTCAACAGTGGTACCTCCTATTTTTCAAGAAGCAAAGATAGACCCCGAGACAAGAAACCTAAGATTTCTCCCAATACATTGAACCAAATGCTTTGAAAATTTATAGACATAAACTAGACACTAGAGTGCTCATTGACCCAATTTGGAGCTCTGTAGAGAGACCAACAGCCTTTGCAAGCTTACTGTTGTTGAAGAAGATGATGCAGAAAAATGAAGGAGCAAGACAATGATGGCCACAAGTGTATGCATATTGCTTCCATGTAATATACAAGTGATTTGAAGTATTTATATAGACTCTTGAAGTGTCCGACGACTTCTACAGGTGGCGTTTGAATTCAAATGAAGGTAGGATTTGTTGTTGGAGGGAATCAATTCACTTTCCTACAATCTAGGAAAAGTGAAGGTCTAGTTTGATCTACTTTTACGTGATTGATTCATTCATTAATTGCAACTCAATGACCTCAAATTTGTGGAATTTGGGCTCCCTTTTTATCCTTTTAATGTGTAAAGCTATAGGCTTTTACAATGGTAAATGATCCATGAGAGATCTTTAAAAAAATACTATAAATGATCATAGGTAAAAGAATGCTTCAATGGATATTTTGGCATAATCCAAACCATAGCCTTGTTGATGTAGATCAAATCCACCTCAAGCATAGTGTAATCTTGATGTTCCAACAATGATGCAGATGGAATCAAGAGGATCAAAGCTCAAATGAAAGAAGAGTTCAAGATCAGTGATCTTGGCCTTCTCACATAGCTCCTAGGTTTGAAAGTGGTATATACAGAGAAAGGTATGTTCCTAACTCAAAGAAAGTACATTGGAGAAAGGTATGTTCCTAACTCAGAGAAAGTGCACATCTAATATACATGTTAGATAGTTTTTGGATGGAGATTGGGTAGGTTCAAAAGATGATAGGAGAAGCACCTCAGGCCATCTTACTTTTGCAGGTACCAAATTGATCCCATGGTCTTCCAAGAGGAAACCTATAATTGCTCTCTCATCAACAGAAGCTCAATACAAAGGACTTGCAAATGCTACACAAGAAACTATGTGGATTAAAACCTTATATTCATATTTGAGGGTTGAATACTTATACTCCACATATATTTGGGAAAAACATTAGTTCATTACATCTTGCTGCTAACCCTATCTATCATGCTAGGACTAAACATATAGATGTTCACTACCATTATGTCAGAGAAAAGATCATGAGTAATTAAATACAACCCTCATATGTATCCACACATCAACTGTGCAGATATGATGACAAAGGCATTGTATGGAAGCAATTTGAATAGGTTCAAATCAATGATTGGACTACAAAAAATCATGAAGGACTAAAGACTCGAGCATCATCATTACACTGGTTTTGTGGAATCAACTTCTCTGCATGTACTCATTCATTTGCTATACTCTAACTTGGATTAGTTGAATTGAATCTAGGCAATCTATAATGAGCTTCTTTAACATTTTAGGAAGGGTTTTGTTAGTGATTTCTGTAAGACCATTGGCATGATGGTAATATGGAGTATTGAACTTAGTTGTGAACTTTGAACAAAATTTTGAGCACTTCTATTCCCAAAATAGAAGGTCTCTATACATTTATAGTAAATTCAAGTTATCTCTTTTGATGCAAACTTTTGGGAATGATGCTCCAAAGCACTTAGTGGTTCCAAATGTATTATTGTGAAGCAAAAGGAGTCTACTAAGCATCCCTAGAGGTACCTTGGAAGGTGTAGAGAAGGTTTTGTGCAACACCATCTCATCTCAAGGACCTACCTATCCATCTCCTCAAAATCTAGGTATATTACCACAAAATCATCTAAATGTTCTCGAAATATATCATTTGCCACATGTTAAAAGATTGTTGGAGTGTTTGTGAGAACGAATGGCATACTTACATATTCAAAATGTCCACACCTTGTTCTAAATGATGTCTTCCATTCGTCTCCTTCTCTAATCCTGACAAGATTGTAAGCTCCTCAAAGGTCAATCTTCATGAAGAACTTTTCTTTTCAAGGTGTTCCAGGAGATCTAATATAAGTGGTAGACAATATGTATTTTTTACCGTGAGTTTATTCAATCCATGATAGTCTACACATATTGGAGGAGTTCCATCCTTCTTCTTTATGAATAGAATAAGGGCTCCTACAGGAAACTTTGAGTCTTTGATAAACCCCTTGTCTAGATTCTCATCATTATTCTTGCATAATTCTATAATTTCCTCTGGGGATAGTCTATAGATTGGTCCAAAGGCTGGTTGTGCTCCCTCTTGAAGTTATATGGCACAATCATAAGGTTCATGCTCTAGGAGGATATTTGGATTCTTCTTTTAAAAAACATCTTGAAAATCTTGGGTCTAGCTAGGTAGCTTCAAGAGATCATCCTTCTTGGACATGATTTGGTATGGAATAGATCATATTTGTTGGTTCCTTCCTTACCACATGTATGAAGGCTTTGGTTCCTAAATATGTCAAGTTCTTTTGGATATCTCTTCAAGTGATTTTATTCTTTTCCCAATCAATGTTTGGATTATGTTTCTTTAGCCAAGGCATTCAAATGATAACAAGATTTATTAGATTCGACATTGAAACACGTATGGGAATGATGATCACCAAGATTTACTCTTAATGGTGTGGTTTCCTTGATAATATTCCTAGATGTTAGAGGTCATTCATCTATTACTTCAACTACTACTGTTTTGTTCTTTCCAAGGACTAAAATCCTATGTTTCTTTACTAAAATCCTATGTTACTAAAATCCTACTAAAATCCTATGTACCTTTATCTATGAAACATGAGGAGGCTTTTGAACAACTAAGTTTGTAAGTGAAAGGGTCTTCTTATGCATGATCAACTTTAGAGGGGCAATAAATGTTTTTATGGGTGTTTTTGGAATTACAAGACCCTTTGATCTTATAGTCCAATTGTATGGTCCCCTTTACAACTGGACTTCTTTGTTTATGTGCTCTACAAGGGTCAATGAATCTATATAGTTTGTTCTTTTATTCGGGAAATTTACTGCAATATGCCCAAGGTTTCTACAATAGAGGCATAACTTGTTATCTCTCCTTCTCTACTTCTCCTGAGGGGTTAGGGGTTGGAACCTAGTTACATCTATCTACATAAGTTCACTCATAGAATCTTCTTTAGGAGTATCTCTTAAGCCCCATCTAAATTGGCTTATGAAATAATCTTCATTCCAAGTGAGATCGCATATTGATTGCTTAAATTTTGATGCATAGGTAGAGGTAGGGTGCTTACCTTGACGTAGCTTCTTGAGTTTTGGTTCTGCCAATCAACTTCTATTTGCATCTCCAAACATGGCCATGATCTCTCAGAGAAACCCCTCATAGTCATGAAGTACTACCATGTTCTTCTCCAAGATTGGGGCAATCCATGAAAATGCTTGACCACAAAGCAAGGTTCCAATAAAACTGACCTTGGATGCCTCATCGGGGTATCTATCAAGCTACATACGAATGTACAATTTAACTTAGTGCAAGAATCCATGGAACTTCGTACGATCACCATCAAAATTTTGTGACATGCAAATCTTGGGTTCCTTCATGAAGGATGAACTAGGGCATTGATTTACTTGAATGGTTCCTTGATCTGCTTGAATATTCCCAATTCGTTCTTGTAATTCTCGGGTAAGTGTGCCTATATGTATAGGATGTACCATCTCCACTTGTGTCTGTTGATGAGTTAGGTTCTCAACTCATTGCTGGAGATTCTAAAGCTATGCCATAATCTATTCAATTGTGTTCTCCATGATCTCTGGTCTTGGATAGAAGCTAGTCTCACCAAAAATGTTAGTGAAGCAATAGATTGTGCCCTCCAACTAGAATATACAAGATTTTGGAATTATACTTCTGATTAAAAGATTGCCCACTAGGGAAATCATACAAGAATATGCAATGGATACTATAGGAACAAGACTAGAACTGGAAATAGAACTTGAAAGGTACTTACTTGCAGATAATGACTCCTTGCGCTCCCAAGACTGGTAATGGCAAGATTGAGGGTGTATGTAGCCAAGCCCCCCTTATATAGGGTTCAAGGATGGATACGAATTGATGATGTCAGTTATCCAAAATAGGACCTCTCAATGTCAAAGTAAATTAGGTAGACAATCAATCTTAGGGTTTTAGCACGTTTCAGACTTGATGGAAGCATTTCTTTCTCCAAATTATGAGTCAGTCATGAGATATAGAAAGTCACATGCAATCTAAGGTTCATGATGGTTTCCTTTGTGCCCATGACACCCTTTTCTTCTATGTCACTATGGGCATTCATTTTTGCATAGTTGATTTTTTGAAACATGAATTAAACATAAAAAAAATGTACAAATTTTGATGATTCATCATTTTCTGTATGTATGTATGTTTGTGTGCATGTATGTATGTACGTGCATACAATATGCATGCATATGTGTATGAATGTATGTATGTATGCATGCATGGATGTTGTGTGTATTTATGTTTGCATGTATGTATGTATGCATGTATGTATGTATGTATATATGTATGCATGCATGCATGTATGCATGCATGCATGCATGTATGCATGCATGCATGCATGTATGTATGTATGTATGTATGTATGTATGTATGTATGTATGTATGTATGCATGCACGTATGT
This sequence comes from Ceratopteris richardii, assembly GCA_020310875.1. Taxonomy (NCBI): domain Eukaryota; kingdom Viridiplantae; phylum Streptophyta; class Polypodiopsida; order Polypodiales; family Pteridaceae; genus Ceratopteris; species Ceratopteris richardii. The sequence continues at coordinate 107,465,011 of CM035407.1, read as the reverse complement.
TTGTTTGTATGGATGTATACATGCATGCATGTATGTATGTATGTATGTATGCATGCATGCATGTATATATGCATGTATGTATGTATGTATGTATGCATCCATGAATGTATGTGTAATTAGTTATAAAATAGTGAATTATTGGATTTTATTTTATATTTATTTGCTACATGATAGTGACCTTCTTGGCTGCATTATGTGTGCTAAATATAAGTAGAAATTTTAGCTACATGGCTGAATGTTTCCTCATAATCAATTCCATATATCTCTGCATATCCTTTTGCTACCAATCATGCTTTATACCTGCTTATGCTACCTTCTACATTGTATTTTACCTTGTAAACCCACTTGTATCTTATGGGTTTCTTTCCTTGCGGCAATGGAACCAACTTCCATGTTTGACTTCCATAAAGTGCAGCCATCTCCTCATCCATAGCTATCTCCCAGTCTGCATTTCCAATTCCATCTTCAAAACAAGAAGGTTCAACATCTTGTCATTAGGGGAAAAAGTGAACCTGGCATGGGCCTTGTAAGGATCCCTAATTTTTAGGGATTAAAATTAACAAAAGAGGGATTAAGGCCACAAAAAAAAACCACTAGTGGTTTTGCAATAAAATATTTCCTTTAAGGAATGTGATCATGTCGAATACAGTCATAGGAGATCGTATCCCTTGGATAATCACACACGAACCGCTATGATATTCTTCAGTTTGCCTATCAAAAGAAGACAAAAGTGATCCCAAGTAATGAACAATTGCGGACGTTCTTACTCGTTGGATGAAATGTTCACGGATGGCTTGGATTGAACTGAGTTTGTCTGTCACAAAAAGACAAATTTTGAAGCATTCAATGAAGAGAGAGATCATGTAGATTGGCAGAAAAGGACAAAAGAGGAGAGCGCAGTTCCGTCACGCGATGATTTCTGCTTTCTTGGGATCCTCTCAAGAATAAGGATTTACAACCAATGGATCTAGAAGTGATCCAAAGCATAAATTGAATGCCCAAATAATGATGCAAAGGCCGGAGCTCTGACATCTCACATGAGGCATGCAAATCAGCCTTAAAATCAGCAATATGCTTCTCATGAGAAACAGGGAGCAGCATGTCATCAACATAGATAACAATGATCAAAAGTACATCATTTGCATGCTTAACATATAAGGTGCTTTTAGTTGGACTGTTCACAAAACCATGGGGTTGAAAAACATACACTTCTTCATGCAAGTCACCATTTTGAAATGCAGTTTTAATGTCCAACTGATGTACATTCCAACCATGATGAGCTGCAAGTGCATATATGCTATGAACATTAGTCATTCGACATGTAGGAGCAAAGGTCTCATCAAAATCAAAGCCTCTTTCTTAAGCATAACCCTTTGCAACAAGCCTAACCTTATACCTGTCAATTGTTCCATCAGTTTATGCTTCAGCTTGTATATCCACTTAGTGCCAATGGCCTTCTTGCCATGAAGCAAGTCAGATAAAGAATAGGTACCATTTTTCATAATAGCATCATATTCTGATTGCATAGCAACCATCCAATTTTTTGAATTTTGTGGTTCATCAAACATAACTGGCCCATTCTCATCACAAAGACTAGAGGCACCCATAGCATAGCAATCTCATGCAAAAGAAGCATTATGAGAGCATGAACAAGCACGATATGTTAGAGGTGCATATAATTTGCTATCTTGCAAAGTTTACACCAGCCATTTAGGCATACTTTTTGCCTCCTCTGTATCAGTTCTCTCATCAGTAAGTGCATCATGTAAATCTGCATAAAAAATGGAGTGATCTACATCATCATGAGAAACCTATAAAGGTTGAGAAATTGCCTCATTTGGACTAGCACTAGACTATCCGCCTGTAAAAAGAGGTAGGAAAGTTTCATACATGTCTTTGGAGCTAACTAATGTCTCCTTACTACATGAAAGTAATGGCTGAATAGCGTCTTCCTCAAAAACAACATCATGACTAACCAAAATGCATTTAGTCTATGGATGATATAGATGATAGCCTTTGATTTTAGAACTATTACCCAATAAAAATACATTTCATTGCTTAATCATCCAATTTCCTACATTTTTGTTCATGCACTAATGCATATGCCAGACAACCAAAGACACACAAGTGAGCCACAGATGGCTTGCGGCCATGCCAAGCTTCATATGGAGTGATAGAGTGCAATGCTTTAGTGGGGCATCTATTAAGTACATATGCTACACAGATAACAACCTCAAGCTAGAAAATATGTGGTATAGCCTGACTCTTGATCATACACCTCACCATCTCCATGAGTGACCTATTCTTCCTTTTAGCAACTCCATTCTGTTGAGGTGTATACAACACTGTTCATTGCCGTTTTATCTGGTGTTCAACCAGAAATGCATTAAAATAAGAAGACATATATTCCACCCCTTGATTAGAATGGAGGGTGCCCATTTTACATGCTGATAGATTTTCAGCCAAAACTAGAAGCTGTTTGAAGCACATAAACACTTTGGACTTTGCCTTCAATGGATATACCCATGCACGCTTGGAAAAATCATCAATAAAAGTCACGAAGTAAAGGTAGTTTCCAAAAGAGGGTGTCTACATAGGACCAGCGACATTGCTATGAGCAAGCTACAATTTCTGAGTAGCTTGAACGGATCCATCTTTTGGGAATGAGGAGTGCTGCATTTTGCCCAAAATACAACCTTGAAAAACATGTTTACTAGGTGCCTCAAGTTTGGGCAGAGAGGACACCATTTCAGATTTTTACAAACGTAGCAAACTAGCAAAACTCAAATGACCAAAGCATGCATGCCAAAGCTTTGCATCTTAGAAAGCTTGAGAATCATGTACTGCACATGCTGAATCATTCACAGATTTTTCATAGTCTATGAGCTTATACAACCCATGACATAAAATGCGAGAAGCAATAATGACATCGCCATTTGATAGATCATGATCTGTACATTTGTCATCAACAAATTTCACAACCAAGCCGTTCTTGACTAATGCTCAAACTGATAACAAATTTTTCTTGATCCCTAGTAGAAATAAAGCATCCGACAATGTAAAAGAACCACCATTAGCAATTGTCAAAATGATCTTACCAACTCCCGTGACAGAATAGGAGGAGTTGTTGGCATATGTGGTAGCATTCCCTATAAGGGTAGGCTCAAGTGAAGTGAAGAAACTATGCTGCGAGGTAATGTGTTTGGTTGCCCCACTATCAAAGTACCAAACATCTGAGTCTACTTCATACATACACTATTCATGAGAAGATGGGTCATAATTGCAAACAATAGTAAGTGTCCATTCTTCATTCTATACAAGATTAGCAGACTCTGTTTTGGGTGTAGAGGCCTCTACAACAACCATTCCAGCCTCTTTCTTACTTGCCTCTTTAGCGACTAGTTTTGGACAAATCTTTATGAAATGATCATTTCCTTCAGAGTATTTACAGAAAAAATTATGCTTTTCTGTTTTCTTCTCATCTCTGTCATCCTTCTTTGACTGTGAGAATTAGTAGATTTTTGCTTACTAGTAGATGAGCTCCATTTACCTTTGCCTTTCTGATTAGCCACGAAAGCTTGATCTAGAGCATGTATAATGAACATGTTTTGCCTAGACTGGTCTTCCTGCAACAAAACAGAGACTAACTCCTCAAATGTTAAGGCATTTGGATTGCCTTTCATCATCAATGAAAGAGTAGAAGCAAAACTTTGATATAAATCAGGAAGACCATTTAGAACAGTCTGCATAAGTGAATTGTCATGCATGACTTCATTAGAAGAAATCAACTGCTCCTTCAAATCTTTGATCTTTGTAAAAAATACTATCCATGGAATCTCCTTCATTCATGTGCTCACTCTCCAATTGTTTTCGAGGGTAAGCAACACGAACCTCATTTATTGCATGGTATAAAGTGCTAAGTGTATCCCATGCATCCTTTACTATTTTGCAAGAGCAAATGTGAGGAATAATGGCACGTTTGATAGACAAGGCTATCAAAGCATGTGCCTTAGCATCTCTACCATCCCAAGGAAGTTGCTCTACAGTAGGTGCAATAGGAACCGCAACACAAACAGGAACTTGAAGAATATCACCATCTTCAATGCCATCTGCATCAACTTCAATAACTGTATTTCCAAGTGTAACAGGACATTTTTTAACACCTTGCACAATATTCCACAATCCTTTTGCAACCAATACATGACACATCATATAAGCCCATAATAGGTAATTGGTACCATCCAACTTATCCTCAACGGCCAACATATGGAATACATCACTACTTTCAGCCATGGCCACTGACTAAAATACCCAGATGCAAAAAAAAGATTGTATCTCAAAAAATTGAGCAGAACTACTGTGCCAAGTTTTGCTAAACCTGTAATAGACATCGAGGCGCTTGTACTAGTGAACCAAAGCTGGTATATATCTCTGGTAGTAAAAGACAAAATTGCTTGCACAGATACTGATAGTGCATTGAAAGGCTAAAACGATCTTAGATTATGATTTCGACACAATAGAGCAAAGCCTTTTTGAACTCCTAATTGCCCTGAGTATGCCCACCAAATGTTTTTCAATTTTATGACTATGATTGGAGGGGTGTTGATGACACCCTAGATGAAGTGGCGATCTGCTCTGATCCGAGTTATCGGAGTTTGAAGACTATGGAAACACGCGAACAACACAAGGAAGAAGAAGAAGCTTGGAGCACAACACAAAATAGTGAATGTATCACCAAGAGGATGTACAAAATATGAGTGACCCATTAGGCCTATCGACATATATACAATCTGGGGGAAAATTAATCTCCTAAAGAGGGAAAAAAGTGCCCTAATGGTCCGAGTGTGTTCACACACATCACTAACTAAATATATCAACAATAATGTGTAGAGCTTTCATCTAATAACAATGAGGCATATTCTTCTCATCCATCAAGGCTCTTGTTATTTCTCTAGTATTTCTATTTTTGCATTCAACAATGCCATTCTCTTGTGGTGTGTACCAGCATGAAAGCTACCATTGAATTCCATGACTTTTTAGAAAGCTACTAAACTCATTTGACATGTATTCACCTCCTTCATCAGATCTTAATGTCTAAATATAATTCCCTATCTGCTTTTCCACCATAGCCTTAAAATTCTAGAAGTGAATGAACACCTCACTCTTCTCTTTCATGAAATATATACATACTTTTTGTGTATGGTCATCAATGAAAGTAATATAAAACCTACAACCACCCATAGATGTGGTAATGTAGGACCCCAAACATCTATATGTACTATTTTTAGCACATTCTCACTAACATGCTTGTCATGTAGAAGTGATGCTCTTGACTATTTACCAAATTGACATGCTGCATGTATGTTTTGCATCTTTGCAACCATGAAATTTGGTAGTCCATTGAGAATCTCCCTTTGACTACATCAATTTTGGCCTCTACAAATTTGCATGTCCAATTTGTTTATGCCAGATCTCTATATCAATAATAACTCCTACACCTTTTATAAACATGGCTGCATTCATTTCAGGAATTTTCACATTTAAGGTGATTATCCTACCCACTTTTTTTTCTTTGGCAATCAATCTTCCATCGTGTATGTACTCTTCTACATATAACCCATCAACATTGAACCTGACTTATAATCCCTGGTCAACCATTCATCCAAGAGAAACCACATTCTTTGTTATATGTGAAACATGTAGCACATCAATAAGATGTTTTACATTTTCATCCTCCATAGATAGTGCTATATTTCTTGTATGCTCGATAGGATGTGATGTGTCATATCCAGGAACATGCAATTTATGCAAAGTACTAAACCATTCTACATGACTGTTCATGTGATTTGAAGCACTTGAATCAACATACCAGACATTATCATTCAATTTTGAGAGATCAATAGACATCGTATTTATCATGTGATGTGGGAACATGAACAACTTCTTAGAATCATCTACACTTTTATATGCATAGTTGTTTTGATACCTTCTGTTAATTTGATTCTTCAACCTACAATCACATTCAAAAGTGTCCTTTACTATCATTACAAATTTTTGTGGCCTCTTTGGCTCCCCCTACCTCAAAATTATCCTCTACCTCTTGTATGATTTTGAGGTTAATCTTAGTCTTGGTTACTATTTCCTTTTCCACTTTAGAAACCTCTACCTCAACCTCTTCCTCTTCTAGAGTAGAATACCTACTCAAAAGTAGGTTTTCCTTGGAGTTTAAGTCTTCACCAAGATTCTTTTCTTCAATAATCAGCATGGATACCAAATCGACAAAATTCGGAATATTTTTCTTGTTCTGAAAAGATGTTATAAACTGCTTATATGCAGCTCCTAAAACACGAAGGCACACTTCCACATTATCATAATCATAAAAACTCATGCCAATAGATGCAAGTGACTCATATGCTTTTGATTTTCAAGGTGTAGTCACTTACCGACATGCCCTTTTTCTCTAGTGTATGCAACTCATTCTTGAGTTGCAATTTCTGTGCCTTTGTATTGGTCTCATATAATGTGAACAAATTGTTCCAAGCCTCTTTCGGAGTCTTAGCATCCTGTATGTCCCCAATCATGCTATCTTGTATGCTAGCAAATAGCCAATACATTACCTTTCGTGCTCCTTGATTCCATTCTTCATATGCTCTTAACTGGTCTGTAGTCTAATTCCTCTATGATAACTACAAAACATTATCGTTCTCTCCTTTGATGTACTTCTAGGATCCTTTTCCCATTAGGAAATTCATCATTATGAATCTTCAAGCATGGAAGTTGTTCTTGTCCAGCTTATCACTCTTAAGCTTACTCATTCCATTCGCACTTTCCATTTCAACAACAATTTCCATTTCAACAACAATTTGAAACACTAGAAAAACAATAGAAGTAGTACCTCTACTTGAATACTATCACACTCTCATGTGACAATTAGATCTCAGAAAAACATTGTTTTTCTGTATCAAAGTACACGGAATCATTTGAAATGTTGGATCTAGAATATTTGAGTGTTGTCAAACATGATGCAACTTATAACTTTGCAAACTGACTTGATTTTTCTATGGATCCCACCTTGCGGGCTCAAAACATAGATTGAGATGGATCCAAAATTGAAATATGAGCAAAATTAGTGACCTAAAGGGATAAACCTCAAAAATACAACCTTCACACCAAATTTCATAGCAATGTGGGGTCATTTATGAATCATGCTTTCTCCACACCTTGCCTACTCTTCACTATCATTGTTCTCTACGAGCTCTCTATAGCCACACTGGCTCTGATACCATGTCATGAGGAAGGAGATAAGGAAGAGAGCTCACTCACACACTCTCACACTCCAAGAGGAGCATACACATAGATTGAAGCAAGGAAGAATGATCTTGTTCTTTTTCTTCTTCTTCTTCTTCTTTTTCTTCTATTACATAGAAGGAATGTACAAGAATGGCCTAATACAACAATAAAACTAGTACAATATGTAAAGAACAACACATAAGGAAAAACCCAATGTCTATGAATGAGTGATCTGGTGAGAAACAAGTGTGCCATCACTCTCGGTAGATGAATCTAGTAAAGCTCCAAAGTATCCATGACATATACAAGCATGACCACTGTACATGTCCAAGAAATGAAAAAGTGATACGTGTCATCCCCGATCATCACATGTTGAACTTGATATCTCAACAAAAACAACCACGTCAAATTAGTAGGTAGTAGAACAAGGGCCTAAGGTGTTGAAAACTATTATCTCTATAGATTGTGATCTATGTCATTACCATTCAATGGAGCTTCAAAAACTTTTTTCTTCAAATACATATGTTATATAATGAGGACCCCTTGTTTTCTCCTTAGAAACACTTATGAGGGCCAAACTGAGTAGATCAACATATGGCAAATAAGGCATCAAATAGCTTTTTTGTTATAATTCTTTTTAACAAAATAATATTATATGTACTAGCCAAAGAAGATAGCCACCTAACTAAGCAAGTTGATTGCATTCATGTTTTGTAGAGAGAGACAGTTCAGAGCCGAAGTAGAGATACCCATCTATGCACCTAGTCAACATATTCTTTATATTTGTAGATTTTTTCTAAAATTTGATGATTTATGATTTGCACATAGAGAATTCTAGACTACAAAATCTGATTTTCTTTTATAAATTTATATATATTCCTTCCATTACATGTTCTTATACATACACACTTCCACCTAGTAAGAGATAGTTGATCATTATTAACATGATTCATATACACACATTATGGAGAGTATGTAGTTAGCACCTTAAATATGTTTCTATAACATGTGGAATCAGAGAGTACTCATTAAATAGGTACATGTATCTAGATAGAATTTTTTTAACAATATGTGCATTATTGTGGTTACTTGCCTTGGATAAATAACAAACAATACATTATTCTAGTTAAACATATGAAAACACAACCAACTATGTTTATTCCAAAAGCTATATAAGCAAATCCTCCAATTAGAAGTCCATTTAAGAGCTAGAAAGGCACAGAAGAATACTTGAACATTATGTGGGAGAGAATTCTATTGTGAGCATGTATGAAAAAATGTGCATTTTTTGCTTAAAAATGATTGAAGATTTTCACCTTAATCTGTTCCTAGCAAATAGATAATTAAATTCTTAAAACAATTATTTCAAATAGAATCTATTTTAGCTATTTCCCTAACCATCAATTAACATTGTGGTAAAATCTTATGGGATCCATAATTTTGTATGCAACATAGACACTCCTTGACCCTTTAGAATTACATGGTCTTCTCCTAGAGTGGAAACCACACTCTCATCTAAACAATTAACACTAGCTTCATAAAAAACATGATCTCCCCATTGTTACACTTTTGGGTTCCTCAAGTAGCGTTGTCCCTATACATGGGAAATTTTTACTCTAGTGTTGGCTAGAGTTTTTTTCCCATGTTATCACATACATGATACATTCATATGTGGTGGTACTTTGTATTTAGGGATATTATTCAGCTCTTACTTCAGTTGCGTTCATCATCAATAGTGAGAGCCATTCCATCCATCTGTCTTCTTTGTGTGTCTTGTTGCATTTTTGGTTCTTATGTGTCCCTCACACTTCTTCACATAATCAACACTAGTATCAGAGTAGTTTTAGATCCTTCTCAAGTTTTAGATTTTTGCATCGTGGCACACACACACATTTAATAGTGCAAACCAAGTTCAAAGCATAGAACATTGATTTTGAGTAGCCAAAAAGCAGTTTCAGTAGTTGCATTGTTGCACTGGAGTTTTAGCCCCATTTCAAAGCCATTTGTGTAGTTGGAATCACCATCAGAGTGATAGATTGTGAACTAAAATTTTAGCTTTCATTAAAGTAAAGATCTTGGCACATTCTTATTCTTTACTTAAATTGTGGGCAAGAATAACTTGTTTGACATGCTTCAAGCTAAAGATAAGCTTGATGGGACCAACTATCCAATGTGTTCTTACATGATGAAACATGTTCTTGTTTCAAAACAATTGTGGAACATAGTAGAAGATGTAGGTTGAAGACTCCAAGGTTCTTCTACTTCACACTCCACCATTATAGATGGAGCTTCTTCTTCAAGTACACTGCTTACTCCTTCTCAACCTATACTCGATAATTTAGATGGTATGGCAAAGATGATCAAGCTCATGCATTGATTGCACTTTCTATAAAGCATCATATAGTTCCACACATTCACTCATGTTATACTACAAGAGAAGCATGTGACATTCTTACTTGTTTGTAAGCCATGTATAATAAAGCATGTGTTGTATACCTGAGGAAGCAACTTGCGGATGTATGTATGGTTGATTCTAAGGATGTGTATGTGACATGCATCAAGGGCTTGAAAGAGCGATTGGCAAATAGAAATGAAATTATTTTGGATGCATCACTCATCTTTACATTGTTGAAAGGATTACCATAATCTTCTCAAAGCATTGCACTCCACTCTTGCAAAAGGGATTTTGAATATGTATGCATTTGATGAGGTTGTGCCTCTTTTCTTGCAAGAAGAGCAATTTAGAGTGAATAGGAGTGGCTTGATTGAGGGAATACAAGCACTTGCTATTTCACAAAAAGGAGAAAACAAGTATGGTTTAGCTTTGTATTCATCAAAACAAAAGCCTCAACCTTCAAGCACTTGCTATTTCACAAAAAGGAGAAAACAAGTATGGTTTAGCTTTGTATTCATCAAAACAAAAGCCTCAACCTTCCTCTTACACTCATTCCTTTAATAATTTTGATTTGTAGAAGGGAAGAGCAAATATTTTTGGAAGGTTTTCCATACTAATGATGAGTGTAGAAACATTGTTAACCGTTATTATTTGGCATGTCTATTGCTGAAAATTCTTCAAGTGTGAAGAATTCTGAAGCCAACATGGCTGAAGATTTTTGGGCCTGCGTTGTTACATGTCATTATGATACATCATTGCACTCTAAATGTATGGTTGTGAGTGAGGCCGATTCTTATTGGTTCTTTAATATTGGTGCTTCAAAGCACATAACTTCATGCAAAACATTTTTTGCATCCTTGAAAGATGCACCCAAAGGAGGAAATGTGGTGTCTACAAACAATGCTTCTTATCCTATCATTGGAGTAGGCAAAATTGAGGTCAAGGCTGCAAATGGAGGTGTGATCCTCTTGAAAAAAATGCATTGTATGTACCATGTATCCAAAAGAGTTTAATTTCAATTCCTTTGATTGCCAAACTTAGACTTCATGTACACTTTGGTGAGGATAAGTGTATGGTTCATGATTTTAGAAATGGTGATATTATCGTGATGTTTGGTACATTATGCAATGGTTTGTATCACTTGGATACATACAAGATGGCTACCTCAAATGCCTTGGTTGCTCATACTTCTTCCGTGGCTGAAATGGATCTTTGGCATGCTTGTTTTGGTCACTTGAACTTCAGTAGTTTGTTTTACTTGAAAAAGGATGACATGCTTATCGGTTTCGAAGACTTGTGTCCATTGAAAACCATGCATGTGAAGGTTGCATTCTTGGAAAAATGCATGGTGCATCTTTTCCAAAAGATATTCATACACACAATACAAGAAAATTTTACCTTGTTCATAGTGATGTATGTGGTCCCAAGCTTTTTGCAAAGCTTTAAGATTATTCCTTAGTGGGACTTGAGCTGTCACTCCCTGTATGTGTTGACATCATTCATTGCAGGGGGTTAATTACACTTCTATGTTGCTTGAGTAGTTTTTATGTGAAGCTTTTTCCTATACATGGGAACTTTTACTCTAGTGTTGGCTCGAGGTTTTTTCCCCGTGTTACCACATACATGATACACTCATATGTGGTGGTAATTTATACTCAAGGATATTATTCAACTTTTACTTTTTTTTTTTTTCATCATCAATAGAGAGAGCTATTCCATCCATCCATATTCTATGTGTGTCTTGCTATGCTTATGCTGCTTATGTGTTCTTCTTATGTGCCTCTTGAACTTCTTCACACATCGAACACCCATTTTCATTGTTGTAAGTTCAATAAAACATTTTATTTTATGCATTTACAAGCTTTCATATTCATAGTAAAAAACTTGTAATGATTTTTACAATGTTTATGGCATAAAATTAATCTCATATGTGTCATTATAGTGTTATCATCTATGAAACGTTTTTAGAAAGTGATGGTATGAATATGAATTTTCATGGATTTTTAGTAGGACCCCATGGATCACTAAGGTAATAGTTTCTCAAATTCATGGTGCAAAGCTCAACATAGAAAACTTAGGTGATTTTACAAGGCTAGAGTTGTTTACTTCAAGAACACACGACATGGTGGTGGTGCAATGCAATCAAACTATATGGAAGAGATGTTTAATTGGTTTTATCGTACTGCATTTTCAAGGACATATGCAATGGAACGAGCCAATGAGTCAAAAGTTGCAAAATTTTCAAGAATTAATCAACACAACTTAGCTAGTGAAAAATGGAAGTCATCATTGGGACCTTTACGTCATGCTCAATGGCGGGCTACAAGAACACGACAAGGTTCATCATGGAAGTGAAGTCATTTAATACATTCATTGCATTTTTTGAATAATTCATAAGGTTTGCTACACACTAATCTCTTGTTTGCAATTTTTTAAGGTAATTTTTTATTTTTTAACTATTTTTTGTCCATTCAGATGTAAACAGAACCTTTTTAAGTGAAACATTATTAAAGGAGACTCATTGTCTCATTTCAACATTCTAGCACTATAGAGGATGACATGAACAAAGCAAACTACAAGGAAGGATCCCATTAACTTTCCTAGCTATGTGCAAGGCACTCAAAAGACACCACGGATGAATCACCACAAAAGGCCACGTAGTGTCTCACGCTCTGCATCCCATCATGAAATAGGTGGTGGTCATACCTCTGGGAGTGAACAATTGCATGAACAAGTGGCACATGGGCAATCTGGAAGAGGCCGTAAATCAACCCCAATCACCACCATCATCATATGATGAGCCTCCATCACCAAAGAGACCAACAAAGACAAGGGGGAGAAGGCCCTGTGAAAGTTTTGCATGCCATTCTCCCGTGTTTCTATGGCAGGGCTTTCTTTGGTCTCCCAATGCCCTAGATGACCTTACCAGAGAGGAGTGAAGTCGTGCTCAATAAATTACATGCAGGTCCAAAAGAATTTCACATAATATACTAAAAAAGAAAGACTTGAGACAATTGTAAATAAATCAAAGTGAAAATTTGACATTAATTCAATTGTTTACATCAATTGGCTTTGAGTTTCTTAATGACTCTCTTTCGACACTCCAAATCCATGGGTAGGGTGTAAGTCAAATTTGAGGTTGCTATTTCATCAACATTTCTAACTCCTAGACCTAGAGATTTACCTATTTGACCTAAGACCTTTCCACGAAAGTTGGAACCTAAGGTTGTAGTTACAAGGGATTTCTTAACTAAAAAGATACAATTACTCCCCTGCGTAATGGTTGATAAACAAAGCAATTTACTTAAGGCCTTTAGACACCATGTCATGAAGTGGCCCTGAGGATTGAACTCTTTATGGATAATTACAAAATGTTCTTTGGGAAGTTTCCCAATGTAGTTTGCAAGGGACGAGCCACCTCCACGAGCCACTTGATCACCTCCACTCCTTGCTGCAAACTTGTCGACTTCAGTCACCTCCTACACAAAGTTTTATGATTAGTAGCTGCATGTGGTTGTAAGAATGAATGACATGAATTGAAGATACTTACATCTTGAACTCTATCTTCTTCTTCTCCTCTCTCTTGAAGATGTAAATTAATGCTGGAGTGGGACATCCCACTCTGCTCGATTACTGGTGAGGCGGGAACCTCTGACTCCAATATCCTTTCTTGTGCATTACTAAATTGTTCTTCTGTGATATGTTGATGTTCACTTGTAAGTATGTCATTGCAAACCAATTTTATTGTGTTGGCCACTGAGTCACCAAATGGCAAAAACTTTTTATCCAACAAGTTAGAGGTACTATCCAAAGGACACTCTGACAAAGTGCAAAAAAAAACTTAGGCATTCATCGAGCTGTAGCCCGAATGCCTTCTCTACATCATGTAAAAACAAATATTCTTGTCCCTCGACAAGAACCACTGAAAAAGTTTCAATCTCCACCTCTGGAATAGTTGCTTCTGGCTCCGAAGAGGTGGATGGCTTAGGCACTTCTTTCAACTTATCATCCACACCAAGAGGATAAGTTTTCTCAATAGCTTCTCTCTCTAATAGGAGATTCAAGGGTTCTTGAGGTGGTTCCTTTTTATCATCGACAAAACCACCTATAAGAAGATGAGGGATCTGATGAGGAATTGGTTCTGGTTCCTCATTCACAAAGAAAATTGCAGTAGCAATGAATGATAGATATTTTGCACCCATCTTGCGTTTCCTATTCAATCTCATTATAAGTGGCACAGTTTCATCAAGAAGGTGCCCTGCTTCCTCTGCAATTACCTGGAACCGTTTCAATCATTTTGAAAATGCCTCATCACCTTTGTGAATGTAGGTGAGAAGGTCACATGGAACCCATGTTCCATCATATGGTGGTATTTTGATGGAGAAACGCAATATATGAACTTGCATATATTGAAGTAGCTCCTCCAAAGCATCGGCATTCATTTGCACGGTTCCATGGAGGTCAGGAACCTTGGAGAGAAGATCATATAGGTCATGTTGACCTTTATAATCTGAATCCTCCAAAAATTCTAGAAACTTTTGGCATGCGCTCTTAGTAGGTACAGAGGTGGAAGCGTGCGGATTGCTTTATCACTCAATGTAGTTGCAAAAGTGATAAATGAGGAGAGAGGAATCCTATTTATAACTTTTCTAGAATTTTTAAGTGATGGGTCCCACTTTCTCATAGAAATGACTTTTCCTTAAATTAAAACATAAGAGTCTTGGAAAGGAAAACTTTGACATCTGAGATCACATCAAAGAAAATAAACAATAAGAATGCTCTTTCAAGAAAAACCTCAAAAATGTATAGATACAAGTAGAATGTGGCCAAAATATCCTTGAAGCAAATGTGAAAATATTTTCACTGCGAAAATAGGTTTGTTTATAGGTTTCACACTATCTTTACAAAAAAGAGCTATGACAATGAAATTTCAGTTCCATCCATGCTCCAATCTGCAAGAACCTTGATTTTGTCTTCCAATCTCTTTCCAATCTATGGACAATTCATAAAAGAGTAAAACATTTTGAAATCATGAACAATAGTGATAGAATAAGATATATATATATATCTATACGTATATATGGAATACAACTCTTACCTTGTTCCCTCGTATTCGAAATTTGAAATCATGAAGATCATCATATCCCATGATAAGTAAGTGCTCTCTCAAGTTGGCCAAGTTCTAGTGTTGATTAACTAAAACCACCTCCATATCATTGTTTGGTAACTTCACATTAATTTCAAATGAAGATAAAGATCCCTCTGAGCTTTGCAAAGGTATCCACTCTCCTAGTTTACACATCCAACGATCATTCCCCTTTTGACAATCCTTCTACATAACCCCAATTTTCCCCTACCAAACCTTCTACTACCTCGTATGTAATATCTTTACATAGGAACATTGTAGGAGTTTCTACAAAAGGACTGCCTTGAAATATGAAAACAAACAATGGATTGGTAGAGTCCAATGAAGACCTATTGATCTAGACACTCGCATGAATTTCAAAGAGTTATGTATGTCCATTACCATCTTATGATTTAAAGATAATATGGACCAAAAATTAGGTTTTGGCCACTCTAAACTAAGAAGAGAATCAACTTTGATAATCTCCAACCTTCCATATTTACCATCTGTAGAAGGAACAATGTACTTGTGAGTGTAAAAGAAGATCCTTTCATGAATAAGTTTAGCAAGAGGTACATCTGGAAACATTAATGCCCCAATGTCTGCATGTAATGCTTTGAAATTTCCTGTAAGATTATGAAGTGGTTGCTCTTCCACTAAACTAGAAGGAAATATGACTGTAACAAAGAAAAACATATGAGATGAGTAATTAAGACATTTAACACCACAAAGCATTGAAAAAATAGAAATACTCACAATGGATTGGATATCTAATTCTATTAGAGTTTTCTAACTTCATGGTTGAAACTGTGAAGACATGTTGTACAATAGCAACCATCCCACCATGTGTTTGCTGCTTGAAGCTTAAGAGCTTACCTTTCCAATGAAGATCCAAATTTCCACGTTCTCGAACACGATGAGGACCAAGTCTAGATGGCTACATCTACACCCATTCACCTTTGCAAAACTCTTGTGGTAGCCAACTTCCTTCCATTGTTTTGATGTTGTGGCACGTCATTGTGTGAACTTCATCTTTTGGTTGCCTACAAACTCTAGAGGTTTCCATGGGAGTAAGAGTTTTTTTCATTGTTGTAGAAGTTGGGAGAATGGTAGGAGGAGAAACAACGCTTCTGTTGTATGGTATGGAGGGAATAGAGGTGAAAAATATGACTTTTTAGGTTTTGGGTATGAAAATGGGAGTTTGAAGAGGGAAAGTAGAGTTTTTTGAGTTATTTTGAAAAAAGTCACTTTTTTAGCTCAAAACCATGCACGGATTTTGAATTAGAAGTCAAAAATAGCACTTTTGACCTTGAAAAGTGATATGGAGGTCATTTAATGGTATTATGGTGAGTTTTACAACTTTTAAAAAATTTTGAATTTTTGGGCCCAACTTGATTACGAGATTTCTTCTCTCTCTAGAAGAAAACCCTGAACATAGAGGAATCTTGTCCCCTCTTCCCCCTTTAGCCTAGTATTTTATAGGGTATAGACTATGGCCACCACCCTGTTCTGATTGGTCCATCACTAATCACTCCTTAAGCTAAAAGGCCCATGTAGGGTTCATCTTTTTTTCTAATGATAGATACACCTAATCATGACATGTCAGATAAGGATTGGAATCCCATTATTCCATTCCCTTTAGTCAATGTCCACTTTTGCACCTTGCATGCCTTCATGAGAATTTTCGATAGACTATTGAAGCTCCATATAGAATATGCATTTGCCATGAAGCAAGTTGATAAATCTATTCAAGCTATAAAGAAATTGGAGGAACTTCTTAATTGGTTGTCATGGTGGAAACGTAACCCTAGTTGTTAAGAAAGTTGGAGAATCTCAAGATAGTTTGCAACAAGTGTTAATGAGAGGGAATAAAGCAAGATGTTTTTTTAGAAGAGATACTAGCACTCAAAATAATGAACATTATGAGCTGTGGAAAGACCTATGCATGATCACAACAGACAATGACTCTCAAGTCGATCTTTGTAATAAGAGAAAGAAGGTTTGGTTGAGCTTTGATAAGTTGGTAGGCTTAATGGGTCTGACTAGGTCTAGTGCTATTCAACGTCAATTGTTTTAAGAAACATTAGTGGATTTCACCAAGTGTTTCATTCAATCTTGGGGAGAGAGCAATATAATACACTACATTGTAAGTGTAATCTTCTTCTACAAGTGTTCATTGCACTTACCTTTTTCCAATGTACTTAACAATTTTTAGCATATTTTATTTGCACATGGAGCTTATTTCATGCATTGATATGGGTCATTAGAGATTTTCAATACCCAAGGAATGGAAAAGTCACACTACAAAGTGAGGGATGTCTACTTCAAAAACACGTGACATGGTGGTGGTCCAATGCAATCAAACTACATGGAGGAGATGTTTAATTGGTTTTACCACACTACATTCTCGAGAATGTTTTTTGTGGAACGACTTAGGGATTCAAAATTGGCAAAACTTGCGAGAACCATGCAACACAACACTGTCAGTGAGAAAATGGAAGTCATCATTAGGACCTCTCCATCATGCTTAGTGGCATGCTAGAAGACAACGAGAAGGCTCAACTTGGAAGTAAAGTGAATTCGTTATTTCCCATTATGTGGAAAAACAATGTGGAGGTGATCGCAATCCGGGTGGATCGGGTCCGGTCGTGGCACACACAGAGTGTATGAAGCTAATGAATGTTGGAAGGTTTAAGGACATGAAAGTGAAATTAATGTTGAGTATGGAGAAGAGAGAGATGTTGAAATGATTATGGGAATGGGAATGTAGGAGTGCAAGTTAGATTTATGAACATGAATGATAAGAATGAAAGAGAACCATACACGCGAATCAAATTTGGAAGGAAGAATGGTCCATTGAAGGAGCTTCTTAAACACTTCCTAATTCTAATCCATATGCATAGTCTTCTTTGGATGATATGTATGCATGACGTGAATAGATGGAATCCTTACACATAAACCAATTTCGAAAGGAAGAATGGTCCAATATTGGAGCTTCTTATACACTTTCAGAAACTAATCAATATGTATGGGTATGTATGGATTATATGCATGCAAGTGAATTATGATGATAGAGTTTACTCACAAGCTCAAAGAAACATCCTCACTGGTTCAACGCAATACTGCGGAGCCTTCTCACACATAGAAGAAATAGAAGACATGTAAAAATACTTAAGAGACTGAGAGAGGTGACAAGAGACAAGTGACAAGTGACATGAATTAAAAGGATTTGAATTAAGATACATGTATAAGATCGTCGTGGTACATCACGCTAGGCAGTCTACTGATCAAAGGTGGTTCCGACCCTCAAACCATGACAGTTCAACCGAATGTCACACGTAAGAAGGTGAGTTCCACTTCAGTGACCCTATGTATGTCTAGGCTCGTAACGTCTAACTAAAGAAGTCTAAGACTCATAAAAACCAGCTCTAACTCACTAGCACGCTCCACCGAGGGTGAGTTAAGATAGAGATGCTGATTTCAAGAGCCTATCCTAGATTGGAGTTCTAACTTAAATTTGAAACTAGGTACTATACTCATACTAGCTCACCTTGGATCCTCACTCGCTCAACCGAGCGTGATCGTCTCAAGGAAACCGTAAGCTAGCATGAGCCCTATGGATGCCTAACAATGATGCTCTAGGAGTTTGGAGGGGGGTTTGGAGTTTTTTGAATGAATTTGGGCCCTTGGATCTAGAGAAATCAACTCTCAACTCTAGGATCACTACTTTCGATTACAATCATTTGATTAATCAAATCAATGGCTTGGAATTGTTCTTTCTATCAAATCTAGTGTAAAGGAGTGAAATTTAGGCACCCTCATTCTCCACCATTGGATCTGGGGATGATCTGGACCGTCGGATCAGTGGTGACATCAATTCGGATAAGATAAGCCACTATTTTTGGAGAAACACTGCATTATTGATCTTTGATTGTAAAAAAAGTCTTCTTTTATGGAAAAACTCGTGGATCCTCCTTGATTTAAGCGTAAGTGCATCTCCACCCTTGAATATGAGCTCATCTTGATCGTACAACATGGCTCAATCAGCTTTCGCCATGTGGTGGCCCTTCAACCCTTCAATTTGCTTAAACTAGAAAACTGATCTTGAAAACTGGACTTTGTACTCTTTGACCCTCCAAATAGGCTTTGATGAAGATGAAACTTTGTAGGACTATGTTTCCAAAGATCTCCTTCAGGAATATGCAGAAAAAACTCCCATCTGAATCTCCCTTGTACAAGTTTGACTACATTTGGAAGCTTGCAAGGTGGAATTAAGGTGACTAGGAAGCTCTGATAGCCTTGAAAATTTGTACAAATATGTAGCCACATATGATCTTTATACATGCCAAACCATATGGCTAACATAAATTTCTATACAAGAATTTGTAGGGTCAAACTAGAAAAATTACATTTTTACAAAATGAACATAGCATATCAATGTGCTACAAAATCCATTTTCTGCTGAAATTTGGGCTATAGACTGCCTTTGACAATATTTACAAGTATATGAATTTTCATCTAATTTGGTGACAATGAAATTTTTGCCCTAATTTCCCAACTTTGACCAGCTTTGACCGCTACCATGGACTTTCTTGATTTCTTTGAAACTTTGTATGTGAGCTTCCTTTGACATCCTTGATGCATCCTGGACTTCTCGAGGAATTCCGGCTACCTTCATCAAATATGTTTTTTGTAGGCCTTCACAAGTGAGAGAGGAGAGAAAATCTCGACGACATTCACCCCCACTAAACCTGCGATTCCTCCGGAAGCGCCACTCTAGCATCTGTGAAAAAATGTTCAAGGCATCAAATTCTTTTATAGGAAATATAAGAAACATGGAAGGAAAATTGATTATATGCATGAATAAGTAGGTAACGTGACATGAAGCAAAATTTGCATGAAAGAAAGAATTGAATCAGGCAACATGAATATGCATGAACAAATAGGCAACATATATGCAAATGAACAAGCAACATTGGCAACAAGAAAGAAAAAAAACAAGCATCAATATGAAGTGGAAGTGGATGTATTGAGTCATTTTAAGCATCAGTTCCTCTCATCTTGAAGAAAAATTTGTACCTTTTTCATAAAGCAATCTACCTTAAATATGATTATAAACAAATATTTAGGATTTTCAAGAGACATCTTCATCTTTAGCTTATTTTAGATCAACTCCTTTCCTACATAAATATGAATATGCTCTTTCTCTAATAACATGCAAGGAAATCTAACTAAACTCCACTAATGCATAAATCTGCCTATATAGCCCGTGATTTATTCTACTATGCCTCTTTATCCTCCTTTGGCTTGCTCTTTTTTTTTTTTTTGATGATGATGATGATGATGATTCGGCAACTTTATGGTTACGATCACTTTTTGGGGTGGAAGAAAGTGTAAACTTCTTGGTAACATGTAGCAACTCTTTTTTTTTTTTTTATGACGGGGAAAAATTAAACCCCGATACAAAGTACAACCATTTTTTATGACGGAGAACAGTCGTTTAAACTCCGATACAAGTGCTGTGAGATGGACTAAGGATGTAGAAACATGCAGTAGCAGGAGCTAGGATTTGAACAATTATGCTTTCGATACAGGATACATATGCATGTTTATATATGAAAGTCATGTCACCAAAATAAACCTCCAAATCTACATGCCCTATCTTTCCATAATCCTAGATTATAATCAATTTCTTAGTAGATAAGTTACTACTTAAGATAAAATTTTACACAAGTAGAGAAATCATCATTTGCCTTTTTTGACTCAAGTGATGTGGATATGCAATGCAATGCAAAGACTGAAAAAAAACATGCATGAAACAAGCATGGAAAAAAAATAGAATGAACTTGAAAAAAAACAAAGCAACATGAACTTGAAAAATTAATGATATTTTTATACGTTTTTTTTTTTATTTCGTTTTTTTTTTTTTATAACATGGATACTCCTGTTTATGAATCGGCCTCATTGTTGTCATCTTCTTCAATGTCCTCATCCAAAATGTACTCGTCATTATCACGTTTCTTGAATAGCTTTATCCTTTTACCTGCAATCAAAGTTTTTAGTGCAACACCATTTAATTCACAAAGAGCATAAGTACCATTTTGTTGACTTTTGATACAATGTATGGCCCAAACCACCGTTGAGTGAGCTTTTTGTGTGCATCATATTGAGAGTCAAATGTACTATCATAAATGAGCACCCAATCTCCTACTTCAATTGGCTTAGGACGTAATCGATGAGTTTTATCAAAATAATGCTTGTTCTTCATTCTAGATTCTCTTAATTTTTCAACGGCATCATCAAGTCTTAATTTACCTTGTTCTAACTGTTTAATGCGCAAACTCAAAAAATCATCAGTAGACATGTTTTCAGACCAAGGCAAATTTGACCATGCAGAAATATGAGACTGAATTGGAAACAATGGTTTTTGACAGTACATGAGTTCAGCAGGCATATATCCAGTAGTACGTGTGCATGTCATTCTATCTGCCCAAAGTGCAAAAGGTAAGAATTTAGGCCATTGTTTGATGTCACCATTACATGCTTTAGATATGGATTTCACAATAGGTGGATGCCCTCTCTCTATTTTACCATTGGCCTCTGGGTTATATGCAGTAGTGAGAGACAAATGAATACCGTGACGCTCAAAGAACTCTTTAGCTTCTCTCGCATTTAACTCTCCACGATCGGCAACTACTTTCTCTATGTACCCAAAGCGACTTATGACATCTTCAAGCAAGAATTTGCAAACATTGTAAGTGGTCTTAGATCGTAGTGCACGTCCCTCTATATGATTAGTTAAGTCTTCTCTTGCAAGTACAATGTAACGCATTTTGTCAATACCTTTAGGCATAGTTACAAGATCTACTACCCACTTGTAGTGAATACAAGGTGGATAAGTAGGATGCAACGGATCTCTATGTTTGACTGATGAATGAAGTTGACAAGTAGAACGTGTAGAAACATAGCTACTAATGTCAACATACATCCTACGATAATAATAGGTACTTCTAATTTTTTCATATGTTCCAAAAAATCCTTTATGACCTGCCCATAATGTCTCATGCATTTCCTTCATTACTTGCAATTGAAGACCTCGTTTTCCTAGGACTCGTTGTGGATTATTAACCTTACCCTTAGCATGTCTCCAAAGATAACCATTACATAGGAAAAAGTTATAAGCTCGTTTCCTAATGTTACAGAATCTATTCGTAGTCCAGTTAGGTAATGGTTGTAGTCTACTTAGATACTTTCCTATGTCTCTCCATTCATTTTTGTACTCAGAATCATGAAATTGCTCATACTCATATATATGTGGAACATAGTCAATTAAGTTCACATTCTTTATTAGATCACTTTCAAGATCATCATCAAATCTAGCTCTCGATAACATATCAGCAACTGAGTTTGACTTACCTGAAATATGAACTAACTCAGGATTTATGAACTTAATATATGAGATCCATCTAAGCATGGCTATATCAAGAGATAAACAATCAGTCTCAACTTTGACATTTGCACCAATGAAATATTCTTTGTCTGTTTTCAAAGTTGTTACCATACCCCATAGTTCTCGTTTGATCTGTGGATATTTTCGTTGTGTTTCATGTAGAATTTTGGCACCAAACCTAATTGCATATCTATTCCCTTCACTATCGTCTTGACTTATGACCCAACCTATACCAATAGGACTAGTATCAACAGTCAATATAATAGGTTTGTTAGCAGAATAGTCTACACGCTTAAGGCTGGGAGCTTCAAGCAATAATTTCTTCAATTTACGCATAGCTTGAGTGTGTTTGTCAGTCCAAATAAATTTTCGTTTCTTCCTCAACAAGTCATAGAGACAATCAGCAACATGAGCAAAGTGTGGGATCCAAATAACATAAAAGATGCAAGCACCAAGAAATCTACGTACCTCACTCACATTGTTACATGTTTCAGAAATCTTGCTAATGGTATCAACTTTTTGTGGGTATGGCTTTCGACCATAATGGCCACATAAATGTCCAACAATAAGAACCTCGTTGACACCAAAAACAGATTTTTCTATGGAAAATGTGAGACCTACCTCTTCAAATCGTTGAAATATTCTTTCACAATCAGAGATATATCAATGAATGGCATAGTTATACGAGGGATAAAATCATGTAAGACCATATTCATAGCACTCATCATATGAGCCACAGAATTAGTCGCTCCTTGAGGTAAAGTACACATTCACACTAAGCCTAAAGGAGTTTTCATTGTGGTTATGTCGCGACTATCAATTGCTAATTGGAATTGGTCATATCCAGAATATAAATCACCCATTGAATAGATAGAATGTCCTGAAAATGATTCAGCAAACTCATCTACAATGGGTCCTGTTCCTACATTTCTTATGGTGACTTTATTGGCGGGTTGGAGATCTTGAATAAAACGTAGTTTCCCATTCTTTTTAGGCACAGTGAACCATCGATTTGAGTAAGGTGCAAAAGATGGCTCTAAAATTCTCATGTTTATCTTCTCCTTAAGTAGTTTCATTAGCTCAGGTAAGTGAGCCTTTGGAACTGGTATAGGACGAAGATTCCATGGAATATGTGGAATAGTAAAGATTATCATGGGTGCAACTAGCTTAGGATCTACACAACCAATCTCATGAGGATACATAGTAAAGGCTTTTCCATGGCTACCTATGACTCCCTCAAATTTATCTCTCTCTGCTGGCAAAAGAAAGTCATCATCTCTACCAATTTTCACCTGTTTGATTGTCTCATCCGTGAATATATGTCCTATGTTTTTCTTATCCCGAAGAATTGGATCATTTTTCACCTCAATAATTTTTTCATTACTTCCTTGAGGTAATGGTTGAGCTATGGGTTTGATTTTTTTGTCTACAGTTTTGTACTTTGTTTCAACTAAGGCATCATGTGTTTGGTTAAATTTTGAGCACTTGTCAACATTGAGAGCATACTCTTGGATTAGAGCATACTCATCAAGGGAAGAAAGAAGAATAATATGGGAATTAGAATTTTGTTGAAGACATAACTCTAACTCCTCAAGAGTAGAGAAACAATGAGATGTTTCAATCACATGTTCAATGTTCTCATCATGTTCCATGATTTTGTTGTTTTTATAATTTTTTTGGGTTTTTTGGATAAAAGACTTGGACAATTGACTCTTATGAAGAAAATCTAATCTAGAATGTGGAAAACAAAGTGACAAACTATTGTACATGTTGGTTGGATGCGAGATGTCGAACCAATATCCACTGTTTTCCCGCTCCACAATGGATTCTATCCAAAATTTTGATCATATGTAGCTCCAAACATGAATCGAGGTGCACAATCACTACAAGCATGCTCATGACCATGAGTAACAATAGGTTTCTTTCTAATTGACAATCGATTCCTAGGATGATTCACTCCTACTGTCATGACTTGAAGTGATTGCATTCCATCCTTAGACTTGAATCTAGCATAGGTAGACCCATCATCCATGGCTTTAGTTTCCATACGACTCTCACAAATAAAGGGTTGACCTAAGAGAACTTCATAGGAGGAATTATCTTGAATAAAAAAGTGAAACTCTTCTATGATTCCTCCTATGGATATGGGCACACTAGCACAAGCTCCATACAGGGTACCTACACCATTATCTGCAGTTCTCATACGCCATCCACAATCTTTATCTATGGGCCATCGAAACTTATCATAGACTTCTCTTGAAATCACATTGATTTCAAAGCCGAAATCTACTAATGCATTTACAGTGATAGTGTTCTTATCATTTCCTATTTTAACATGCATCTCTGATGTACCTCTAGATCAAAATGTTCTTTTAAAGTGACTTTCAGGATTGTTTTCATGATTTTCATGGTCAGGTTGAATAGGTCCTAAGAAATTTTTATTAACATTTACTTCATCATCATCAAAGTCCTCTTCATCAGATTCATCAAAGTTTAAGGCTTCATTCATAGCTTGATCTTGATCTAGAGAATCTTGCATCTCAATATCTAGATTAAGCGGAAACCTCTTCCTTTTAATTAGGCCGATAAAGTTATCTTTAAAAACAGGCTTTGCAATAGAGAAAACTTGTTCTAAAGACATAGTCACTTGACTCTTAAGCAAAATGTCATCTAAAATCTCCATAGGATCTATTTTTCTCTCAATTTCTGAAATCAAGATGGCTTTAGGTTTTCTCTTTGGTTTCTTTTGTTTTTGCTCAGGATCTTGTTTTTGTTCATGTTCTCGTGTTTGTTCTTCAGTTTGTTTTGATTGTTCTTGTTTATCTAAAGGCTTTGGTTCTGTTTTTCTTTGCTTTGTCTTCTTCCCTTTTTGTTTCTCCTCTTGTTTTTGTTCATTGGGTTCCGATTCTTGTTTTTTATCTTTGGATTGTGATGTTTCTCCTTGCTCTATGATTGTTTCTATTCCCTCTGAGGTTTGTTTTCGAGTCACTCTTCTTTCACTAGGCTCAGCTTCATCTCTTTTTCGTTTTTCTTCTACATTGGATATGTGAGAAATAAGAGATTGATCTTCTATCGGTGACTCCCAAGCCGTTATTCTCCTAATCTCATCTCGTGCTCTTACTAAAGCCTCTATGGAAAAGTCAACTTCCTTTGTGGGTTTGCTTGATTCTACTTGTTGTTTATCAAGAGCTTCTAGTTTCACTCCTCTAGTTCCTACATCCGTTATAGTTATATTTTCATAGTGTTTTTTCATTCCTTCCTTACCGTAATTTCCTTACAAAGGTAGCCTAGATCGATAGTCACAGATTTTCTTGTCTATGTCTATTACTAGTCGTTGCTCCTTAGCAGCCTTCAATAATTCACAATATCTCAAAAAGTGCTCTAACGAATCACACCAAGGACACCTACGAGGGCCACACACAAAACCATTTTGATTTTGAGGATTTTGATTAACTTGTGGTGGGAAATTTTGAAATTGAGGATTTTGTTGATAAGGTATTGCTTGAAAAGGATAATTAGGATTTTGAAAATGCAATTGATGTATTTGAGGAGCTTGGGGAGCAACATGTGGTACTTGAGGTGCAAGAGGAGCTTCCATATTATACGGTTAATGATTTTGAAAATTTTGATTTTGAGGATTTTGAAAAGCTATTTGAGAAGCTTGAGGATACATGTTTTGATACATTTGAGGATTTTGCACATGAGGATGAGGATTTTGCATTGAAGAATTATGCATTGGAGAAACTTGATATGCTTGAGTAGGAGCTACTTGTGGATTTTGATTGGTAGCTATAACATGTTGATTAGGCTCTTGAAAAGTCATTGGGATCATTTGATTTTGGAAAGTTTTGGTGTAATTAGATTGTAAAGCATCTATAGTCTTGGCCAAATTGGATTGTGTAGCAATAAGACTTTCCATTTGCTTAGTGAGAATATCCACTTGAGATTGTTCAATTACACTTTTATTTGGCTCTACTTTAAAACCTTGAGTAGGCTCCATCATTTGAGGAATAAGAGTAGAGTCAAAAAGCATAGCATGGGATTGTTCTCTAACTTGCTCCTTAGTTTGTGGAAGGCTAGCTTGAGGAAGACTAGTTTTCTCATAAAGCATGGATTGTCTTTGATATCTATGGGCTACAGCCTCTACTACTTTACGCACTTTTTGCCAATTGTCAGTAAGACCATAGCGCTTATCTGGCTCTTCTAATCGCCGTTCAACTTCCCTACGAATTTTAGGATGAAGAAGCTTAAGAAAATTGATCACAAGATCAGGTTCCAAAGTTATCTTATCCTCATCAGGAAGTTGCTCATAGCGTCTAATATACTCATTTTGTAAGTGAGTAATAGAGCTACTAGGCTTTGGGGAATTGACCCATCGTAAGAATCCATCCCGATTATGTTGGCTATAATCTTCAAGATAGAATTCTTTGAGCATCTCCTTTCTAAAATCACTCCAAGGAAGACTATCATATTGAGTGACACAGTTTATGATAGAGCTATCAACAATTCGTTCAAAGAATGATATCAAAAGATCTTCAGGAAGACCAAAAGTCATAGCTTGCTCTTCAAACAAATCTAAGTAGCTTGTGATGTTGATGCCATTGAATTTTCCCTTCTCTCTCAACATAGAAGAGACTATTCTTTGGCCTTGTTTCTCAACAATAAGGGATTTGAATCCTTCCTCTATCTTATGTGAATAAGCAAGTGATGCACGATGCTCTAGATCTCTCACAAATGTGTTTACTTCACGACGAAGATGTGCACGATACTGTGAGAAATCCAGTGCAACACTCAAGAATGATGATGATGATGATATGATGAGGATGAAAAATATGAAACAAAGGATATGGATCACAACCTCCCAACAAGATCAGAAGCAAATGCCACGAAGCGTTTCACGTCGGGTTCAAATGTGGAGGTGATCGCAATCCGGGTGGATCGGGTCTGGTCGTGGCACACACAGGGTGTATGAAGCTAATGAATGTTGGAAGGTTTAAGGACATGAAAGTGAAATTAATGTTGAGTATGGAGAAGAGAGAGATGTTGAAATGATTATGGGAATGGGAATGTAGGAGTGCAAGTTAGATTTATGAACATGAATGATAAGAATGAAAGAGAACCATACACACGAATCAAATTTGGAAGGAAGAATGGTCCATTGAAGGAGCTTCTTAAACACTTCCTAATTCTAATCCATATGCATAGTCTTCTTTGGATGATATGTATGCATGACGTGAATAGATGGAATCCTTACACATAAACCAGTTTCGAAAGGAAGAATGGTCCAATATTGGAGCTTCTTATACACTTTCAGAAACTAATCAATATGTATGGGTATGTATGGATTATATGCATGCAAGTGAATTATGATGATAGAGTTTACTCACAAGCTCAAAGAAACATCCTCACTGGTTCAACGCAATACTGCGGAGCCTTCTCACACATAGAAGAAATAGAAGACATGTAAAAATACTTAAGAGACTGAGAGAGGTGACAAGAGACAAGTGACAAGTGACATGAATTAAAAGGATTTGAATTAAGATACATGTATAAGATCGTCGTGGTACGTCAAGCTAGGCAGTCTACTGATCAAAGGTGGTTCCGACCCTCAAACCATGACAGTTCAACCGAATGTCACACGTAAGAAGGTGAGTTCCACTTCAGTGACCCTATGTATGTCTAGGCTCGTAACGTCTAACTAAAGAAGTCTAAGACTCATTAAAACCAGCTCTAACTCACTCACACGCTCCACTGAGGGTGAGTTAAGATAGAGATGCTGATTTCAAGAGCCTATCCTAGATTGGAGTTCTAACTTAAATTTGAAACTAGGTACTATACTCATACTAGCTCACCTTGGATCCTCACTCGCTCAACCGAGGGTGATCGTCTCAAGGAAACCGTAAGCTAGCATGAGCCCTATGGATGCCTAAAAATGATGCTCTAGGAGTTTGGAGGGGGGTTTATATAGTTTTTTGAATGAATTTGGGCCCTTGGATCTAGAGAAATCAACTCTCAACTCTAGGATCACTACTTTCGATTACAACCATTTGATTAATCAAATCAATGGCTTGGAATTGTTCTTTCTATCAAATCTAGTGTAAAGGAGTGAAATTTAGGCGCCCTCATTCTCCACCATTGGATCTGGGGATGATTTGGACCGTCGGATCAGTGATGACATCAATTCGGATAAGAGAAGCCACTATTTTTGGAGAAACACTGCATTATTGATCTTTGATTGTAAAAAAAGTCTTCTTTTATGGAAAAACTCGTGGATCCTCCTTGCTTTAAGCATAAGTGCATCTCCACCCTTGAATATGAGCTCATCTTGATCGTACAACATGGCTCAATCAGCTTTCGCCATGTGGTGGCCCTTCAACCCTTCAATTTGCTTAAACTAGAAAACTGCGGTGATCTTGAAAACTGGACTTTGTACTCTTTGACCCTCCAAATAGGCTTTGATGAAGATGAAACTTTGTAGGACTATGTTTCCAAAGATCTCCTTCAGGAATATGCAGAAAAAACTCCCATCTGAATCTCCCTTGTACAAGTTTGACTACATTTGGAAGCTTGCAAGGTGGCATTAAGGTGACTAGGAAGCTCTGATAGCCTTGAAAAGTCGTACAAATATGTAGCCACATATGATCTTTATACATGCCAAACCATATGGCTAACATAAATTTCTATACAAGAATTTATAGGGTCAAACTAGAAAAATTACATTTTTACAAAATGAACATAGCATATCAATGCGCTACAAAATCCATTTTCTGCTGAAATTTGGGCTATAGACTGCCTTTGACAATCTTTACAAGTATATGAATTTTGATCTAATTTGGTGACAATGAAATTTTTGCCCTAATTTCCCAACTTTGACCAGCTTTGACCGCTACCATGGACTTTCTTGATTTCTTTGAAACTTTGTATGTGAGCTTCCTTTGACATCCTTGATGCATCCTGGACTTCTCGGGGAATTCCGGCTACCTTCATCAAATATGTTTTTTGTAGGCCTTCACAAGTGAGAGAGGAGAGAAAATCTCGACGACAACGTATGATTATTGTAATCTTGGTTTCAATGTGTTATTATTTATATTATAGTATTCTATATGGTTTTAAACAGGTTTTTTCCATTCTAGTGCCAAAAAATAGTTTTTAAAAAAACTCTATAAATAGAGAACTCACTTCACTTTTTGCAACTCAAGAGAATGGCACACACCAACCAAACTGCAAGGAAAGATCGTGTGTTCTTTCCTAGCCCTCATCTAGGGACACAATGCCCACCATGGTTGCAACCCCCCAAAGACCACGAAGTGGTTCCCAGAGCACATATGTGCCTGTGTCACATGATGGCATACCACCTGGGAGCAATCCAACACGAGAACGTGAAGTGTCTAATACACAAGAGTATTTCACTCCAAGACGATCAGAGTCAATTTCAGATGATGAGCCACCAACAAGGACACGCATCCAGGCAGGACCCAAACAAAAGCTGCTGATGAGAAGGGTTGTATCAAAGAGCGATGAGGAGTCATCCCCAAATGATGAAAGTAGCAATCAACCACCATGGAATGATATGCAAATTCCAACAAACATCACCAAAAAAATGTGCAAGATGAAGTTGGACCCTCACATCGTGTACATCGGAGAAAGAAAAACTATCAACCATGACGTAGACCTCAACGACAGCCGAACATACCTCCCAACACAAGAGCTCCACAAAGACGAAGGAGGCACTACAGGGCTTTCACAGAGATATGACACTACCAAAAGTTTGTTGAGCTACTCATACCACGAAGAGCTTTTGGAAGGGTAGTAAAAGAAGAACTACAAAGCTATTGTGCAAGCTACAAGGGATAGCACTTGAAGCACTTCAAGAGGCAGCTGAGGCCTACCTCATCTCCATGCTTGAGGACTCTAACCTGTGTGGTATCCATGCTAAGAGAGTAACCATACAACCCAAAGGACATTCAACTAGCAAGAAGAATTAAAGGAAATAACCCATGACATGTGTATATTGTACCTTTGATAGGCCTACTTTGCGATGTAATACAATGAATAATAGAAAATTTTGTTTTTACCTATACTCTTTGTGTATTTTCTTTTCTTTCTCTCACTCTCTCTATCACCATGTGTATGCAAATAACTTTTCTTTCAGTCAGTTATATATGGAATGAGTTGAACATGCATGCATTTGCCTATTGTTTTTTGACTAGATATGTACATGTTGTGTAAGAGAACGAGAATTATGACCACCACATGCTAGAGAGATGACTCTCCTCCCAACCAAATGCCTCTATATATAGCTCTCTCCAGGGGACTACCTTCTTGGGCAGGTGGATACTAACCATCCATGTGTCAGCCATGTAACTCCCTGTGTGCCAAGTGTCCAAGTTAACTCGAGTTAACTCAAGTGGATGCTTCTAGAAGGCTCTAGATCTCTTTGGGCAAAATACTCTCCCACATGTTCCCCATGGAGATTGAACCCAAGACCTCCTCCTTCACATCCTTGAGACTTAACCACTAAGCTAAGTGGATCACTTGTTCACAAGAGCACAAGACCTCCTAGTAAGTCTAAACTCCAGATCTTTGGTCATACACACAGATGACCAAACGGTGTCCGATTTCAGATCTGTTTGAATCGGCCAGACCCTTGGATCGTAGAATTACTTTATTACATTCTTCCCCCCTTGGAAAATATTTTCGTCCTTGAAATTAGAGCTATATACATACTGTAGGAAACCCTCGAGCCTCATATTCAAAAACTGGAAGAACATGGTAATGTTCTAAAACTGGAAGAACATGTCTCATCTCTGTGGTGGCATCCCTGCCCAAATGATTCAAAACACTGTCTCATTTTGCACTTTGATAAATTGGACAAAGTACAAACTAGTGAAAGAATAATAAGGGTGGATCTAAACACATCCCTGGCCAATTCACGATTTCTAGATGTGCGATCTAGGCACAAACATGTGAACTAGGTGGATTCAAATTACTAGTCCATTTCTAGGCATAACTGGTGCACGGACTTAGTAATGAAGGTGGGATTCTTATCCCTTGCAAGACTTTTGAGAAATCTTGATTCACTTGAATTTGTTTTGGAGAACTTGAAGTTTGGTTGTCTCAAACATCTAACTTAGATGTTTGTACATTGGTTTACTTTGATCCAACAATTACTTGATTTTTTCACCCGACTAGAGGACTACTTTGTCCTAATGAGTTTAAAAATCCTATGTAACCTGTAAGAGAAAGTTACCATTTTCTTTGAGTCAACCATACTATAACTTGCCCAATACAAATTCACAATGAAATTTATCCAACTTAGGACACTTTTCTCAAAGACTAGTTTTTAGCTAAAAGTTCTTGGGAATTGTCAATCTATTGAGCAATTCCTAACTTCTCTATTCTAGAGTATACTGGACTCTAGGATTCCTTTATGCTATAATCTTGAAGCAAACTCAAATGAATAAGTCAATCTTGAACTTATCATCTTTCGATGTTTTGAAAAGGTTCTTGTACAGAACATCAATGTAAGAGAACGAGAATTACGACCACCACATGCTGCTAGAGAGATGACTCTCCTCCCAACCAAATGGCTCTATATATAGCTCTCTCCAGGGGACTGCCTTCTTGGGCAGGTGGATACTAACCATCCATGTGTTGGCCATGTAACTGCATGTGCGCCAAGTGTCCCAGTTAACTCGAGTTAACTAAGGTGGATGTTTCCAGAAGGCTCTAGATCTCTTTGGGCAAAATACTCTCCCCATCTTCCCCATGGGGATTGAACCCAAGACCTCCTCCTTCACATCCTTGAGACTTAACCACTAAGCTAAGTGGATCACTTGTTCACAAGAGCACAAGACCTCCTAGTAAGTCTAAACTCGAGATCTTTGGTCATACACACGGATGACCAAACGGTGTCCGATTTCAGATCTGTCTGAATCGGCCAGACCCTTGGATTATAGACTTTCTTTATTACATGTTGTACCTAATATTGCCCCACAGGTCATTTTCATGCAAAAAAACCCCCAGGCACAGAAACACGGGATTCAGCCCTGCAAATTTTTTGCAAGGCTAAATCCCGCATTTCTATGGCTGGGGTTTTTTTTGCATTTCATGGCCTTGTTTATGCACCATATGTATAGATGAGATGTTAGGTGTGTATAATATAGAGGCTAGTCACTCCAGGTCATCTTTGGCTTGCTCAGACTTCAGTGTATAGTTGATGTCACCCATTACCAAGAGAAATTGAACAATATCATACTATCCTACATATTGGAGCCCATATAAACACTAAAAAAGGCCATAAAAGCCCCAGCCACAGAAACATGGGAATCAGCCCTGCAAAATTTTTGCAGGGCGAATTTCCCTGTTTCTGTGGCTGGGGCTTTTTTGGCCTTTTTTATGCTTTTTAAGATACTCTACAAACCATAGGCACAATAGACAGACCATACACCATGAATAAAAAGACTTAAAATTACATACAATTTAGGTTCAATTTATGAAGCACATTTTATACACAAGACTAAACAAAATAGGAAAAACTAAAGCTTGTATTATCCAAACATTTACATCATTTCTCAACTGCCTTCAATTTCTGTACAACTTTCTTTCTCCTTTGGAGAGATTGAGGCAGCTGGTAAGTCAATATAGATCTCGATATTACATGGGGGTCTTGCATTCCTAGACCCATGGCGATACCTATTTGCCTTAGTACTTTTGCTCTAAAATTAATTCATAATGTAGTTATAACTAAGGAATTCCTAACCAAAATGACACAATTAGTGCCTTGGGTAATTGTACATAGACACAAAATTTTGCTAAGGGCCTTCAAGCGCCAAGTCATGAAGTGCCCATCCAGACTGTAGTCTTTATGTATGATAACAAAATCATCCTTTGGAAACTTTCTGATGTACTTTGCCAAGGATGAACCACTCCCGCGAGAAGCTCGATCCCCACCAGATCTTACTGTGAACTTGTCCAGCTCAATTGCTTCTTGTTAAGAAAAAATGAGAATTCAAGCTCTTACTTTGTTAACTTAAATTATCCATTTATTTAATTTAATTACCACTTACATCATGAAGCTTGTCTTCTTCCTCCCCTCTTCCGGGGGCATCAAGATCAATGCTAGAGTGGGCCATGCCACTCTGCTCTGCTACAGGGGATGTAGGAATTTTTCTGCTTCATTATCCTCTCACGCGCTGCGCTAAACTCCTCCTCAGTAGTATAATTGTTGTCATCTTTTAAGATATTTGCACACACCATTGCTATGGTGTCTGCCACAAAATCTCCAAGTGGGATGACCTTTTTTTCAAGTATGTCAGGTGTGTTGTCAAGCGGAACATCTGACATTGTGGAGAAAATACTCAAGCATTCGTCTAGACGTAGACCAAATGCCTTCTCAATGTCATGAAGAAAATTAAATTCCTCTCCATCCACAATGATGATGTAGAATATTCAAGTTCCACCTCTGGTAATGTGGGCTCAGAGGGGTTGAGATTTGAAGGGGAGGCCACCTCCATGCTTGATTGCTCACGTAGTTTGTCTGCAACACCACCAGGAAATTCTTGGTGGATTGTAATGCTTTCTTTGGCAAAATTTATGGCTTCTGGTTGAGGCTCATTCTTCTCCTTAACAAAACCCCAGTGACAAGGTTGGAGAGTTCAACAAGTGTAGGTTCGGGCTCCTCATTGATGATAAAATATGTTGTTGCAATGTAGGAAAGGTACTTTGTACCCATCCTCTTCTTTTTGTTAAGTTTCTTTACTAATGGCATAGAGTCATCTAATAAGTGCCCTGCATTTTCAGCAATTGCCATGAAGCGCTTAAGGCACTTCATGAAGGCTTCATCGCCTTTGTGTATGTAGAGTAAAAGGTCATATGGGAACCATTTACCCTCATAAGGTGGTATTTCTATAGAGTTACACAAGATGTAGTACTCAAGGAACTCTATGATTTCCTCGAGCATATTAGAGTTCAGTTGAATTGTTTTGTCTAGATTAGGGACTCTAGACAATAGGTCATACAAGTGTGTTTGACCTTTGAACTCAGTTGATTCCAAGAACTCATTGAAGAGTTCACGAGGACATTTGGGTTGCAGGGTACTGGAGGTTGAGGCAGCCATTGTGCGTGATACTAGCTTGTGTGCGTGTTCTACGAGTGCTTCTATCTCTTCTTGGTTGCAAAAGTGAGAAATGAGAGAATAAGTGTTGCTTTTATAATAGTTTCAAAATTTTAAAGTGATTGAGACCCATTTTTAAACTAAAATTGATACCTTCAAATAAAACAGTCATGCACAGAACTCTCAAAAAGAAAACTTTGGCTCATAAAAAAGATTGAATAGAATCATTAACTAGAATAAGATACACCACATCCACACAATAGAAAAACTAAATTCTCAGAACTTTAAAATTATAATAAATTGCCATGGGAAAATTCAAAGATTTGGCAAATTGTACATCATATTGAGATCAAAAAGTTTACATGCTACATGCCTTGCAGGTTAAATACATTGTAGCAGAGGAAGGATTATAAATGGAACATAGGTTGTGTGTACACTCTAGAACTTAAATAGTTCTTGAGCTATGACAATGAAAGTTGAGTTCCATCCACACTCCATTCAGGAAGGAGTTTAATTTTATCCTCCAACCTCTTGCCAATCTGCAAACAAATAGAAAACTTTAAAATAACATATTTGAGTGTAAGAATTTGTATAAACAAAGGAAAAAAATACCATATTCTATTTACCTTATGCCCTTGTATTATGAACTTTGATTGATCCAGATCCTCAAATCCCATTATTACTAGATGTTCTCTCATGTTGGCAAGAGTCCAAAGATGATTTACTGAAATAACTTCCATTTCATTGTTGGGTAGATTTATCGTAGTTTCAAATGAAATTAAAAAAACCTCAAAACTTTGTAATGGTATCCATTCACCAAGTTTACACATCCAACGATCATAATAGAATCTAATGTACAATGAAGTATGATGTTTCAAGTATCGAAATCCTATGCCTATTGCACCAATTTTACAAAGGTATCTATCCCCTTTGGTGCATCCTTCTACAAGTCCCCAATTTTTACATAGTAAACCCTCTAGCAGCTCATATGTGATATCTTTTAACATGAACATTGTTGAAGTCTCTAGAATTGTGAATATTTGAAATAAATGTACAAAACAATGAACAGGAACACACCAATGTAATCCTATAGATCTTGAAACTCTTGTAAATTTCAAAGAGTTGTGTATGTCCATCACCATCTTATGCTTCAAAGATGTTAATGTCCATATATCAGGTTGCAGCCACTCGAGATTTAAAAGAGAATCTACCTTAATCATCTCTAACTTGCCAAAATCATTTGATGAAGAGGGCACAACATATGTATGTGTGTAAAAGAAAACTCTCTCACGTAATAGCTGACCAGGACAAGCTTGTGGAAAGAGTATCGACCCAACATCTGCATGCAATGCAAGTACCTGTAAGACTATGAAGTGGTTGTTCTTCCACCAAGGTAGAAGGAAATATGTCTACAACAAAAAAAGACACAAATTTGCTAGGTATATTATGATATTTGGACAAAAGTTAATGAGTAATACTTACAGTTGTTAGGATATCTCATTTTGCTTGAGTTTTCTGATTTCATGCTTGACATTGTGAAAACATGTTGTACAATGGCAACACTTTCACCATTTTTGAGCTTTTTGAAGCCCAATAACTTCCCTTTCCAATGAAGATCCAAGTTTCCATGATCTCTTACACGGTGAGGACCAACACCTTTGTAGAACTCATGTCCTAACCAAATTCCTTCTATAGCCTTGATATTATGACATTTTATCATGATAACCTCATCTTTTGGAGGTCTATGAGATTTAGGTTTCTCCATTGGAGTTCAGGCTTTGGAAGTGATAGTATTTGAATTCAAAGAAGAAGATGCACAGACAAAGAAATGGAGATGCAAGAGCTGGGTGTGCTAGGGAGAGAAAGTAGTGGAAAGAGATGACTTTTTGGGACCTGGGTATGAAAATGTGAGGTTTTGGTGGGAGAAAGTTGTATTTTGAGTTATTTTTGAAAGAGTTACTTTTTTCAGGTCAGTTCATGCACAGATTTTGATTTAGGACTCAAAAATAGCACTTTTGATCCTAAAAAGTAGTTGGGAGAACATTAAATCGTGTTATGATGAGTTATATAACTTTCTGAAAGTTTTGACTTTTTGGGCCCAGGTAAGTTACGAGATTCCTTTGTCTCTCGAGAGGC
Source organism: Ceratopteris richardii (assembly GCA_020310875.1). Lineage (NCBI taxonomy): Eukaryota > Viridiplantae > Streptophyta > Polypodiopsida > Polypodiales > Pteridaceae > Ceratopteris > Ceratopteris richardii. The sequence continues at coordinate 107,428,500 of CM035407.1, read as the reverse complement.
AAAATCTGAACATAAGGGAATCTGGTCCCCTCATCCCCCTTCAGCCTAGTGATTTATAGGCTATAGATTGTGTCCACCACCCTCCTCTCATTGGTCCATCACTAATCACTCCTTAATTCAAAAGGCCTATGCAGGGTTCATTTTTTTCCCTAATGGATTTACTTTGGAAAGAGCCACTAATATTATCCATCGAATCTTCCTTCCAAACAAAAACAAAGAAAAAATAGAAAATCAATGCTTACACCTTTAAGGTTTCTTCAATATGCATGCAAACCTCTAGGAGACCAAATATATTTATATTAAAGTTTTAACTTGTAATAAAGTAAGTCTATTGTCCAAGGATCCGATGGCTTCAGACAGATCTGAAATCGGATACCGTTGGTCACTCGTTTGTAGGACCAAAGATCTCGAGAGTAGATTCAAGGATAAGTTCATGTGCTCTCATATTCAAGTAATCCACTTAGCCTAGTGGTTAAGTCTCATGGTTGTGAAGGAGGAGGTCTTGGTTTCAATCCCCATGGGGAGCATGGGGAGAGAGTTTTGCACAAAGAGCTCTAGATCCTTCTAACTCAAGTTAAAGTTAACTTGAGACCAGTGGACTTAACTCAAGAGGTGAGTACAACTACTACTAGTGGGCTCTAGTGGAAGGTAGTAAAGCAGTAGTCGAGATCACTCTAGCCACTAGTGGACTCTAGTGGAAGGTATGAAAGGAGTGGAGGAGATTGCACATGCACTTGTGGACTCTAGTTACGTTTGTGGTCCTCGTTGATTCAAGAACTATATATACAGGCATATGGTTGGGAGGAGAGTCATCTCTCAAGCATGTGGTGGTCGTAATTCTCATTCTCTTGCATTGGTATCAGAGCTCTAGGCAAGCTTCTATGGAAACCTTTGATAGCTCATCATCTTCCTCATGAACTTCCTCATGAGCTTTCATGGAGACTTTGTTCCTATCATCTCTCTCATCAAGATCTCATTGATGATCTATTTTCCTTGAGTGCGTGCAAGATTTTCTTTTTAGAAATTCGTGCATAAATCTTAGCTTGTAATCGACTACTCAGCATCCGAGCTGTACAACGGAGTAAAAATGCTGCACTCTATGTCTTCGAAGACTGCAAAACTCCGATGTTGAACGCATGACGCTGAGATAATAGATGCGCGCTCAACCAACTGAGCTACACGCCCATTGTTCATACGCAAGATCAAATGAATATTTATATGATTTTCATCTATTTCTTTCACTCTTCTGAGATCTCCTTTTGCAAAAAGATTCCTGGATTGCAGACGCAAGTGCCAAGCGGTTTCGAATTCCCGACCTCGTGTAGGCAGGGCATTCATCTAGTCCAAGAAGACAAGACATTATTATGGCATCCAGTCCCAAGGATTTAATAGAATCCCAACTTTTGCGCGCTATAGGAGGCTAGAGACTACTTCAAAACGTGAGCAAGTGCAGTTGGGACCCGGGGATCGAATCTAGAAGCTGAGTATGACACTTCTACAATTGATCTAGACCAGTTTGCCCACGTGATCTCTTGTGGAGCTGTTGCAGATGGATTTTATTTTATTAGCAGATTGCGTAGACAGACGCCAACAAGTTTGAGCCATTCGACTTGTTAATTCTCAATAGATAATAGACAAATCTCCGAATGCTATATGGTGAATTCGAACCTTCATTTTCACACGAAGATACAGATGGTCATAGTTGATTGATCAACAGTGGATGTTCTTCTACACTGCTTTGACGTGGATTCGAACCTACAGCAAGCCACGCTAGGCAACACCTGTCGGGAATGAAGTTCCGAGCCATTCATGACTCTAGATAACAAGCACTCAGTTACTCATTTATTTCTTGTAACTATCAGACGAGTTCCCAACTATGTAAACAAAAGAGAATGTTCAAGTTTCTTCAAGACTTGATGTTCTCAAGCTTGATAATGAAGGATTCATTTCTTAAAAGGACAAGAGAAAGCAAGGTGGCTTAATCTTTAACAAGCACCTAATGTTAGGTGACTATTATGATGGACGTGCTTCATGAAGCTAATGAGGATGAAGATGGCTCTTCCCAAGGATCAGAGGATGGACGAAGCTATGATCAAAGCTAAGTATTTTCCAGTTTCTCCTTGGCCTTAATGCTTGATTTATCTTGTTTTCATTATTCTACACTTAATCCTAGATGCACATTGAAATAGCCAAGATTTCAATTGATTAAGTCTAGATTAGGATAATGAATCAATCCACTTCTCATTCCAAGCATTAGTTTGCATTAAGGAAATACTTGATTTCAAAAAGATCCTTGTGCATCAAAGAATGTATTTTGGTAGTTTAATTCTAGATTTCCTTTCCATTGAGTAAAGTTTTTATTGCACCTCAAGGATATGATTTTATCGTAGTGCATTAGGATAAAGGAAAGGATATATGTGCATCAAGATTGCATGATATATATTCTTCGTACAAGGAAAAATCATGCATCAAGTTCATGCATGATTGTTACATATAAAGAACATGCATGCATACGCATGTGAGCATATGCATTTGCATGTAGGCACATGCATTTGCATGATAGAACAAGATGTTGTTTGCAAGTAGATATGAAAATGTACTCTCTTAGTATTTAGCTTACTTAATAAAGCTCATGGCTTGACATTAGGAAAGACAAAGGACTAATTAGTTGCAAAGACGTATTAGTTCTAGTTTGAAGCTCAAGTAATTAGTCAATTCTTTCCCAAGTTGATACTCTGCTATCAAAGATAAATACTTAATGACTATTAAGTATGTTTGATGTCTTGCTAGATATAAGAAGGCACTAGGAGAAAGTTAAGTATTCTTGATGACCAAGAAAACTTAATTACTTGCAAAGCTTTTGCAATGCATGACTACTCTAAGTCTTGGATGTACTTAGGGAGTCATGAAGATAAGCTTTAGTTGATTAGTTACGAAATTTGTTTAACTTCTCAAACATCCCAAGATTGGATGATAACTTTAGCTATGTGTCCAAGTTCCATGAGCACTCTTCTATTTAGAGGATATCGAAAGTTCTAAGAAGTTTCTTTGTGGTTTCAAGATTTGTATCTCACGATGAAACCTCTGTAAGTGACTTTTAGGATTGAGATATTTTCCTAAAAGAGAAACATTAAAATGAAATAGTCAAGTCTTCTATTCCACATGTGAGATCATTTTCCTACCATGTTCAAGATGAATTTATTTTTGGGAAGGTAGACGTTCCAAGAAGAGGATTTTAATTGATTCATGAACTCTTCCCAAAATACACATAAATTCATACTATATGATAGGACCCATAACTTGAAGATCTTCTAATAAAGGTGCCAAGAAACTATGAAGCTTTTATAAGTTATCATTTGATTTCATCCCCAGGAGTGATGGAAATTAAAGGTTGAACCTCAACATCAATTGATCTTTGATGACAATAAGAGGATGTTAGGTTCTATAGTTACATTTTTGGTAAATGATGCAACTAGCTAAGAAATCTTTAGGAACTAGCATAAGTTCCTAATGACCTGAAGCAAGTGTGACCTTTTCCTAAATGGGTTATAAAGTTCAAAAAGTATAGTAGCATTACTATTGGATCAATCATCAATAGATGCTTGGACTTTAAACATGATTTTGATTGGTGAAATATGTTTAAAGGACTTTAAACATGATTTTGATTGGTGAAATATGTTTAAAGGACTCTAGTAACATCTAAAGATTGACAAAAAATAATGAACCTTGTATCAAACTCAAGAATAGGAGTCAATATCACATAAATGAAAGTTCAGCTTAAACTTTCATGGGACACCATATCCAAAAGGTGATACTTAGTCTCTAGTTTGATACTCAAGAAATGAATAAAATTGAGTCAGTAAACTTTCTGGATATTGTTTGAAATAATTTCTTTCAAATATCCTTAAAACATTGCAAAAGATTCCAAGATGAATCATTTGATCAAGATATTTGATTCCCTAGAAGGAATCTCAAGTCTTTGAAGAATAACATTCTTCCAAGTATTGAGAATGAAGTTCTTCATACTCTTTGGTCAGTAAATAGTTCCCTGGCAATTCCAAACCTCAAGTATTGGTACTTAAGTCCAAATAGTGTTATAGCCTAGAGGTATATCAAAGATTCTTAGCTGTGGAATCTGAAAGGCATCATTGTATGCTTGGACTTAAGTTAGAAAAAGATCTCTAAAATCCTGCAGGTAAGCCAAAAAAGCTTAGAAAAGCTCAAGAGATCTTAGTGATAAAGACAAAGTCTTTATTATTATCGCATGATCAACAAGACTTGATCAATCTTGGCCATGGTTGTCCAAGATAATTGCGATTGGAACTATTGTGAATTTTGCCCAAGTATTGGCAATTAAATTAGTAAGCTGTTCCAAGTTTGAACAGAGTTAATATTCCAAGTATGTAGTCTGCAACCGTGTCAGCGGTAATTAAGTCTGTGGAAGGTAAAACATAATGTTTGCCTATCCTTAAAAGGGATTTTTGGTACAGAGCATGAGCGGATGATTAGACTTAAGGCAGTAGAGAGATTCTTCGAAAAGTCTCGGCCGGGATAGGTACCTAAAGCATTAGTAAGAAAGGAATCTAAAGACAAGAAGTGTGAAGCTCTTGTCACTAAAAAATAGGTCAAGGATAAACCAATTGAACTTGAATTTGAGAAAATTCAAGTACTTGGAATTGTAATTGGTTTTTATTTGAAAACCCTAGCAAAGAAGAATTGATATTCTATCAAGATATGTTTAGACTTTAGGATAAATGTCACACACACATTAATGTGAATATAAAATAGGGTGGTATGGGACGTCGTATTTTATATTCAGATTGATGTAGGAAAGATGGTATGGGACATCGGACCGTGCGAAGATAATTATTTTTTAGTCTTAGAAAGGATTTTGAAGTTAGATTTGATCTTCCAGGGAATTAAAACATCCAACGATAAGTTTTCATTCAAGAAGGATAAAAGTAACATCTTAAGATACTTTAAGATAACTTCAAGATCAAGCAAACTGAAGATATGAAGTAAGTAACTTCCAAGATCTTCTAAGAACACTTCAAGCTTAAGTGTTATCGATCAGAAATATTTGATAAATTTATAAAAAAAGTTGGACTTTGATTTTCAGTTGATCTTTTCAACCAAGGATTTGATTGACTAAGTCAAGTATCAAGTTCCTAGTATAACTTGGTAAATTCACTCCTTTGACTCAAAGAAATGCACAACTACATTCACGATAAGGAGTCAGAAAGACTGAATCTGACTTGAACTTAGTCTCAAGTGAAGCAATGTTTGAGTAAAAAATTCATCAACAAAACCTCAGTGGGTCGACACACTGAGGGTAATTCACTACAACAGATCGATGGTATACCGAGGTTTTTACCGAGGAAAATGAACGCGGTTTAATTTGTCGCGACGCCAGTGTAAAGGTCGGTTTGCGTGTCGGTACCAAAGAGTCGGTATATGCGTCGGTATATGCGTCGGTATATGCATCGGTATATGCGTCAGTATATGCGTTGATATACGTGTCGGTAATACCGACGTACATACCGAGGCTTCTGCTGGAGGTACCGTCGCCTATACCGTCGCCTGCTGGGTGTACCGATGGTTATTCCGATGACACTACTGGGAGTACCGTCGCGTATACCGACGACCATACCTGCAAATTTTTTTTTGGGCAGAGTGTTTTGTCTTTTGCTACAGCAACATTACCATGATGTTGCTTAACAAAAGACAATACACTCTGCCCAAAAAAAACCGAGTACATGTGATGTGTACTCTAATGACAACCGAAATATGATTTCATGAAACCAAGTATTATTGGACACAAAAGAGATAATCAGAATGAACTATGAACCTATACAGAAGAAGTTATATATTTCAATAATGAGGCATGTACAAGAGTGTGGCAAACCACTGTCATATATGACGCTTTTACAAAATGTGGCAAAGCAATGTATTGCCATATGAAAATCAAATACAAAATATTGGTCTTCCACTACTATACACATGCAAAGAACATTCCATATCAATAGTCCTGCAATAAAGAACATTAATGAAATGAGATAAATTCACATGAAAATTACAAACAACAAGTAAAAACCAAGTTTATAAATTAATTACCTCATCGCAAATGCTCCTATGAAACTACCACACTGTGTCCCTCCAAGTCCAACAATAGTGCAGTCAACCCATGACTATATCCGTAAGAGTCCTCCGTTTGTGTTGGAGGACGATCCATTGCCAGCTCCTGAAACAAATATAAAAAGATTGAGATACATAGATGAGAAATTTAACACAAATAAATTCAATAAATGAAATGGTACTTACAAACTCATGACGCATCGTGTCATATCCGCCGCTGCCGAAATGTGATGGTCCAATCGTATCTAAGCGTGTGGCTTCGGCATTTCGCTGCTGGCGATATCGATCAGGAGTCTACTGCTGCTCGTCACGAATCATGTCCCACTCCTCAGCATCTAACCATACAGGCTTTGGTAAGCCTTCTCTGAATGCATCACGTGCCTCGGATCGTCGATGGGACATGACCTCACGTGCGGTGTGCAGAATCCACTCTCAACTGACAATAGACTGTCCATCGGCTGGTCGGAACTCCTGGTAAATCGTCTGTGTGATATAATTCTTCTGATCTTTATCCTGTTCACTCCATTTCAGCATGATGGAGTGTCCAAACTGGATGGAGCAAAGTTGTCGTATGCGTGCATACATTGCTTTGCCAGCCGCATCCATCACCATGCGAATGATAACGTAGGTTTTCCAGTCGACTCCTATCAAAGGATCCATGCTCTTTAACATGTGCAGTACATATCTGTCGTTTTTGATAAATTTGATACTTGCACTGTGTGCAAGGACATGCCATTCTCTCTTCAGGATCCAAAGAAGCCATCTGCTACAATATGGACATTTTAGAACATTTGTTTTTTTATTAAACCTAAAAATCTAACTCTTAAAGACTTAAATATGAAATACTAAACCTAAATACTTAAATACCTAAAAAAACTTAAAACCCTAATTTTAAAACCCTAATCTATATAGTTATCCTATTTTATCTATATATTCATATTTTTTTCCTCTTAATTGAGTTATATCACTACAACAGATCGATGGTATACCGAGGTTTTTACCGAGGAAAATGAACGCTGCTTTATTTGCCACGACGCCGGTGTAGAGGTTGGTCTCCGCATCGGTACAAAAGAGTCGGTATAGGCGTCGGTCTAGACATCGGTAAAAGCGTCGATATATGCGTCGGTATATGCGTCGGTATAAGCGTCGGTATAAGCGTCGGTATGAGCATCGGAAATTGCTTTTTGCTGCATACCCTCCTGGGTGTACCGACGGTTATTCCGATGACACTATTGGGAGTACCGTCGCTTATACTGATGACCATACCTGCAAAATTTTTTTTGGGCAGAATGTTTTGTCTTTTGCTACAACAACATTACCATGATGTTGCTGAACAAAAGACAATACACTCTGCCCAAAAAAAACCGAGTACATGTGATGTGTACTCTAATGACAACCGAAATATGATTTCATGAAACAGAGTATTATTGTACACAAAAGAGATCGATAATCAGAATGAACAATGAACCATGTACAAAAGAAGTTATATATTTCAATAATGAAGCATGTACAAGAGTGTGGCAAACCACTGTCATATATGACGCTTTTACAAAATGTGGCAAAACAATGTATTGCCATATGGAAATCAAATACAAAATATTGGTCTGCCACTGCCATACACATGCAAAGAACGTTCCATATCAACAGTCCTGCAACAAAGAACAATAATGAAATGAGATAAATTCACATGAAAATTACAAACAAGTAAAAACCAAGTTTATAAATTAATTACCTCATCGCAAACACTCGCATGAAACTACCGCACCGCGTCCCTCCAAGTTGTGCAATAGTGCAGTCAACCCATGACTATATCCATAAGACTCCTCCGATCGTGTTGGAGGACGACCCATTGCCAGCTCCTAAAAAAAATATAAAAAGATTAGAGAAATATATATGAGAAATTTAACACAAATAAATTCTATAAATGAAATGGTACTTACAAACTCATGACGCATCGTGTCATATCCACCGCTGCCCAAATGTGACGCTCCAATCATATCTAGACGTGTGGCTGCGGCATTTCGCTGCTGGCGATATCGATCAGGAGTCTGCTGCTGCTCATCACGAATCATATCCCACTCCTCAGCATCTAACCACACAGGCTTTGGTAAGCCTTCTCTGAATGCATCACGAGCCTCGGATCGTCGATGCGACATGACCTCACGTGCGGTATGCAGAATCCACTCTGAACTGACAATCGACTGTTCATCGGCTGGTCGGAACTCTTGGTAAATCATCTGTGTGATATAATTCTTCCGATCTTTATCCTGTTCACTCCATTTCCGCATGATGGAGTGTCCAAACTGGATGGAGCAAAGCTGTCGTATGCGTGCACGCATTGCTTTGCCAGCCGCATCCATCACCGGAGCTCCATCTCGAATACTATACACCTTGGAGTCATCATGGTCATGAGCATCCCAAGGTGTACGTGGTGTACTGCGTGGTGTACTGCGTGGCGTACCTACATCTGAGGTACTCGTCCTAGGAGTAGAAGCGGGCGACACAACGTCCGTCGCACTGCCTCCACAACAACCGCCGCCTCCGCCTCCAGACCTACTTGTAGATCCACTCCTAGAACCTCCTGCTCCAGAGCGTGACCTCGATCTACGAGATGGGCCAGACCCTGTATCGCGCTGAGGTGTCGAACGCATATATCTACTAGTAGATCCAGTAGGAGATGGCTGCAAAGATGGTCGTGGTGGAGTCACAAAGCTAGGAGACATACCTCCTACGGGAGTAGCACCACCCTCAGGAGTGACACCGGCAGGAGTGACACCTATGGGAGTGACACCGCCAGGAGTGAGGCCGAGAGGAGTGCTACCACGAGCGATCCAATACTATGATGCAGCGGCCATATACGCAGGAGGAACCTGAGAGATGAACTCCAAAAACTGCTCCTCTGTCATGGACTGTGGAGTGACTGGAGGATTGTCTCCCATCGTGCTCTGTAATAAAAGAACTCAAATAATTAGCATGCGATAAGAAAAATAGTATAGGAAATAAACAAAAAAAAACAAAAAATTAGTACGTACAAGTCTTTTATTCAAAAGTCCTCTATTCTAGCATCCTCTTGAAGATCCGATGCACCGAGAATATCTATCTCTAAATTGATGGCTTCTAAATCGCTTGCTATGCTGGTTTCCTTCTGATCATCGTCTATTGCTTCGTCTTCTCGAACAATGACCTCTTCTTCAATGACCTCTTCTTCTGAAACAATGATCTCTTCCTCCTCAACTATCGAATGAATCTCTGAGTCCACTAGAGATGGACTTTCTTCTACATCTGCATTTTCAAAAATTTGTCTACTACGTGGAGCGACTTGTAAAACAAATAGCCACTCTAGATCTTTTGAATCTGGTATAAAAACAACTTGCTCACAGTGTTCGGGAAGTACAAATGTATCCCTTTCATCTGTCCATAATCTTGTGGAGTCGACTTGAAGCAAACCGCTCTTATCTCGTCTCACTGTTGCGTTTCTTCCAGAGGTGACTACTTTGAACCATTTCATGTCAAAAACAAAGTAATCAAACTTTCTGAAAGATAGTTTCAAGATGTCTTGAATCACACCACAATAATCTAAATCGCCTTCTAGAGTATTATCATCTCTTGCACTCGCTCTACTTTTTTGCAAAAAATTCACCATCATGCCACTATCAAAAGTAGACCGGTTTTGATCGATTCGTGCGATTCGAAAGTGTCGTCCATGAGACCATAGTGCACCGTATTTGAGATACTCCCAATCACATCCTTTTGCGAGTTCTTCTTCTTCATAGATATCTTCACCCGCTGCCTTTGCTTGTGAAACCGCTGCATCTAGCCATCTGCTCGTTGGAAAAGGTGGGAGAGGTCGAAGATTTTCTGGAAGAGGCAAAAATCGAGTAGGACGATTTCTTCGAAACTGAGCTCTTTCCTTTGCATTAGTTTCCTCGGCAAGTTCATACCTTTCTAACCACTTTTGCATAGGCTCAGAGTTAACTATGCAAAACTTCATTGCCTTCTCTCTGAAAGCTGCATCCATTTTTCTTTGCAATCCTTTACCTTGTGGTTCATCGCCTACGAGACGAACATCTTCATCATTGCTCCATAAGCGAGGCATTTCGGGATCCGATATACGTAGAAACTCAGTAATGAATACAAGAGATTCTTGTACAAGCCATCCCTCTGCCATGGTACCTCTGGACGTGCTCTCTGTCGAATTTAATGTCTTCATAAAGCGCTCTAAGAAGAACATCCATTGACTATGGACAGTTCCTGCTATTGCAACTTCATTTACTACATGAACCAGTAAATGAAGTTGAATAGTGAGAATACTTGTGGGAAAGTATTTCTCTACCATACAAACAACCTCGATAGCTCACTAGCAAACTCTGGCCACTTACTATCTATGTGCTTCCAAGCATCAGAGTCAGCTGGCACTCGCATTACATTATCTGTAGACCTGCTCTTTGTATGCCATGACATTAACTCAGCTATAGATTTGCACATGTTCTTAATTCATGGAATGATAGGAAAGTGGCGAAGAACCTTTGCGGGGATTGCTTCGCCTATAATGTCTTCTCTAAATCTATTTGCTCCACACTTTGGACATACGTGGAGATGCTCCTACTCATTCCGAAAGAGAATGCAATCATTCGGACACGCATGAATTTTCGTATAATCCATTCCAATGGACTGTAAAAGTTTTTTCGCATCTCCACGTGTTGGAGGCATGTCATTGCCCTCTGGCAAAATTTGATCTTTAAGAAGCCTGCAATAAGCAATTAAAATGATATTAGTAAATGAAGTTATTGTGATACAACAATGAAAGCCAATTTGTTCTCCACTTACCTGAACAATTCAGTGACACTACTATCTGACCATCCATAAATGGATTGCAGATTGAGCATCGCGAGTGAAGCACGTAGTACAGATATCTTTGCTCCATTGTAAAGTGGTAAACGAGCTAATCTTCGCATGTTTTCATATTCTTCATCAACTTCTGATCGTGGAATTTCTGTTGTGTCCATGAAACTCTCGTCGACACCTTCTTCACCATCATGGTCTTCGTCTATCTCATAAAAAGCTTCAAGTATCTCTTCCATATGTTCATTCTGTGTAATATTATTAGTGCTTGCTTCTACGTCTAAGTGCTTTTTTGCTCTCTTTTGTCCACGAGATGTTACCGGTGCAATGTTGTTTGGATCCATCGGCTCACCTGGGGGACCATGCGAATGATAGCGTAGGTTTTCAAGTCGACTCCTATCAAAGGATCCATACTCTCTAACATGTGCAGTACAAATCCGTCGTTTCCGATAAATTTGATACTTGCATTGTGTGCAAGGACATGCCATTCTCTCTTTAGGATCCAAAGAAGCCATCTGCTACAATATGGACATTTTAGAACATTTTAGAATATTTCTTTTTTTATTAAACCTAAAAATCTAACTCTTAAAGACCTAAATACTTAAATACCTAAAAAAACTTAAAATCCTAGTTTTAAAATCCTAATCTATATAGCTATCCTATTTTATCTATATATTCGGATTTTTTCTTGATTGATCCTATTTTATATATATATATATTTATTTATTCAGATTTTTTTTCTCTTAATTAAGTTATATGCATGCCTAAACCCCAAAACCCTAATTTTAAAGATCTGGACCTAAATTATGTATATTTCTATACACATGTCAATATACATGTATATATGTATTATATGTGTATGTGTATGTGTGTATATATGTTATGTACGTGTTAAAACCCTAAAACCCTAATCCAAATGACCTAGAACTAAAACATGTATATATATGTATGCATGTGTATATATATGTGTATATGTATATATATGTGAATATAGATAGGTATATAAGTATGTGTGTTTGTGTATTTATATATTTATTTATATATTCAGATTTTTTCTTTACTTAATTATATTTAATTAAATAATTTAAAACACTAGTTCTTTTTATATTTATTTATGTATATAATTATCTTATTTTATATATATATATATTTATATATTCAGATTTTTTTTCTTACGTAATCCTATTTTTATATATTTAATTTTATATATTTAATTAAATTATTTAAAACACTAGTTCTTTTTATATTTATTTATGTATATAATTATCTTATTTTATATATATATATATATATATATATATATATATATATATATATATATATATATATATATATATATATATATATATATATATATATATATATATATATTCAGATTTTTTTCTTACGTAATCCTATTTTTATATATTTAATTTTATATATTTAATTAAATTATTTAAAACACTAGTTCTTTTTATATTTATTTATGTATATAATTATCTTATTTTATATATATATATATATATATATATATATATATATATATATATATATATATATATATATATATATATATATATATATATATATATATATATATATATATATATATATATATATATATATATATATATATATATATATATATATATATTTATTTATTTATTTATTTATATATTCAGATTTTTTTCTTACGTAATCCTATTTTTATTTAATTATAAATATTTAATTAAATTATTTAAAACACTAGTTCTTTTTATATTTATTTATGTATATAATTATCTTATTTTATATATAAATTTATTTATATATTTAGATTTTTTTTCCTTACGTAATCCTATTTTTATATATTTAATTAAAACCCTAATCTTAAAATTCTATGTATATTTTTGTATGCATGTGTATCTACATGTATGTATGTATTATATGTATATGTGTGTTTGTGTATATATGTAATATATGTATTAAAATCCTAAAACCCTAATCAGAAAGACTTATACTTAAATCTGAAATACTAAACCCTAAAACCCTAATCTTAAATATGTAGACCTAAAATATGTATATTTCTGTATACATGTGCATATACATGTATATATGTATTACATGTGCATGTGTATGTGTGCATATATCTTATGTAGGTGTTATAACCCTAAAACCCTAACCTTAAAGATTTAAATCTAAAATATGTATATTTTTGTATGCATGTGTATCTACATGTATGTATGTATTATATATATGTGTGTGCTTGTGTATATATGTTATCTACGTATTTATTTATATATTTAGATTTTGTTTCCTTACGTAATCCTATTTTTATATATTTAATTTTATATATTTAATTATATATATTTAATTAAATTATTTAAAACACTAGTTCTTTTTATATTTATTTATGCATATAATTATCTTATTTTATATATATATTCAGATTTTTTTCCTATTTTTATATATTTAATTTTATATATTTAATTATAAATATTTAATTAAATTATTTAAAACACTAGTTCTTTTTATATTTATTTATGTATACAATTATCTTATTTTTTATATATATTTATTTATATATTCAGATTTTTTTTCCTTACGTAATCCTATTTTTATATATTTAATTTTATATATTTAATTATATATATTTAATTAAAACCCTAATCTTAAAATTCTATGTATATTTTTGTATGCATGTGTATCTACATGTATGTATGTATTATATGTATATGTGTGTTTGTGTATATATGTAATCTACGTATTAAAATCCTAAAACCCTAATCAGAAAGACTTAGACTTAAATCTGAAATACTAAACCCTAAAACGTTAATCTTAAATATCTAGACCTAAAACCCTAAAACCCTAATCTTAAATATTTAACCCTAAAACCCTAATCCTATTTAAAACCCTAAAACTCTAATCTTAAATATTTAACCCTAAAACCCTAATCCTACTTTTATATATTTGATGTAAAACAAAAACTTCAAAATAAAAATAGGATTATATGTGTGTATGTATGCATGTGTGTATATATGTGTGTGTATGTATGCATGTGTACATGTGTGTGTGTGTATGTATACATGTGTATACATGTGTGTGTATGTGTATGTGTGTGTATGTAGGCATGCATGTGTGTGCATGTGTGTGTACGTGTGTGTATGTATGCATGCATGTATGTGTATGTGTATGCATGCGTATACATGTGTGTGTATGTATACATGCATGTGTGTATATGTGTGTATGTATGCATGTGTGTATATATGTGTGTATGCATGCATGCCGGTATATGTGTGTGTATGTATTCATGCATGTGTGTATATGTGTGTATATATGCGTGTGTGTATGTATGTGTGTATATGTGTGTGTGTGTATGTGTATGTATGCATATGTGTATATATGTGTGTGTATGTATGTGTGTATGCATGTGTGTGTATGTATGCATGTGTGTAAATTTATGTGTGTGTGTATGCATGCATATGTGTGTGTGTATGTAAGCATGCATGTGTGTATAGGTGTGTGTATGTAAGCATGCATGTGTGTATAGGTGTGTGTATGTAAGCATGCATGTGTGGACATGTATGTGTGTATGTATGCATGTGTAAATTAATGTGTATCTTCCTTTCTCTTCTCTCTCTCTTTCTTTCTCTCTCTCTCTCTCTCTCTCTCTCTCTCTCTCCTTCTCTCTTTATCAATAGCGAATAAAAGAATCACTTACAAGTATATCTCTTTTTGAATCGTTGTCGTCAAAGCGTAATGTAGGTCGTCTCTCGTCCAATTCCAAACAATCGACGCCAACGAACTTCTGCAAAATCAACGAAAAGATAAATTAGAAACCCTAAAGCATAGAGAAACACAAATGCTAACAGTACGCACAGCACTTACCAATATGTGAGAGCTAAGCTGAGAGAGAGTGTGTGTGTGTATAGAGAGAGATCCGTGTGTGTGTGTGTGTGCACAAGACAATGCAGGTTCGCGCGCGCAAGTTCGACAGTAGACCGACAATACTCAAACACGTGCAGAAATGTGAAGTTTTGCTCTCGGGTTCGCGGTATGTTTAAAAATTCACCGTCGGTATAGGCGCCGGTATGGACGTCGGTATACGCATCGGTAGTTGCCAGTAATTTACCAACGATTATACCGACGCTCATACCGACGCATATACTGACGCCTATACCGACACTTATACCGGCGGCTGCGGGCCACACCGACGATCCGTTTAAAACGGTCATATCGACGGTCACTTGACCGTCGGTATCTCTTAGTGAGATTTTTCGAGGTTTATACCGACGCCGACTATGACCGTCGGTATATGCAGCGTCGGTATGCCCCTCATATGTTGTAGTGTATGTATGCCTAAACCCTAAAACCCTAATTTTAAAGATCTAGTCCTAAATTATGTATATTTCTATACACATGTGTATATACATGTATATATGTATTATATGTGTATGTGTATGTGTGTATATATGTTATGTAGGTGTTAAAACCCTAAAACCCTAATCCAAATGACCTAGACCTAAAACATGTATATATATATATGCATATGTATATATATGTGTATATGTATATATATGTGCATATAGATAGGTGTATAAGTATGTGTGTTTGTGTATTGTATATATATTCACTCTATTTAAAATGATTAAATTTAAACCTATTTTTATATATTTAATCATATATATTTCATTTATTTATTTAAAATACTAGTTCTTATCATATTTTACTAGTTCTTATCATATTTTATTCAGATTTTTTCCCTACTTAATCCTATTTTTATATATTTAATTAAATTTTTTAAAACACTAGTTCTTTTTATATTTATTTATCTATATAATTATCCTATTCTATATATATATTTATTTATATATTCAGATTTTTTCATTACGTAATCGTATTTTTATATATTTAATTTTATATATTTAATTATATATATTTAATTAAATTATTTAAACCACTAGTTCTTTTTATATTTATTTATGTATATAATTATCTTATTATATATATATATATATATATATATATATATATATATATATATATATATATATATATATATATATATATATATATATATATATATATATATATATATATATATATATATATATATATATATATATATATATTTATTTATTTATATATTCAGATTTTTTCCTTACGTAATCGTATTTTTATATATTTAATTTTATATATTTGATTAAATTATTTAAACATTAGTTCTTTTTATTATGTATATAATTATCTTATTATATATATATATATTTATTTATATTTTCAGATTTTCTCCATATGTAATCCTATTTTTATATATTTAATTTTATATATTTAATTATATATATTTAATTAAAACCCTAATCTTAAAATTCTAGATCTAAAATATGTATATTTTTGTATGCATGTGTATCTACATGTATATATGTATTATATGTGTATGTGTATGTGTGTATATATGTTATGTATGTGTTAAAACCCTAAAACCCTAATTTTAAAGATTTAGAATTAAATCTGAAATACTAAAACCTAAATACTTAACCACCAATAAAAATCTAAACCCCTAATCCTAAAACCCTAATCATATTCTATATATATATTTATTTATATATTCAGATTTTTTTTCTTATTTTTCTCTATATTTTTCCTTAATATAAATATAATTGAGTGATATGTATGTCTAAACCCTAAAACCCTAATCTTGAAGATCTAGACCTAAAATATGTATATTTCTGTATACATGTGTATATACATGTATATATGTATTATATGTGCATGTGTATGTGTGCATATATGTTATGTAAGTGTTAAAACCCTAAAACCCTAATCTTAAAGATTTAAATCTAAAATATGTATATTTTTGTATGCATGTGTATCTACATGTATGTATGTATTATATGTATATGTGTATGTGTGTATATATGTTATGTAGGTGTTAAAACCCTAAATCCCTAATTTTAAAGATTTAGACTTAAATATGAAATACTAAAACCTAAATACTTAAACACCTATCAAAATCTAAACCCCTAATCCTAAAACCCTAATCATATTTTATATATATATTTATTTATATATTCAGATTTTTTTTCTTATTTTTCTCTATATTTTTTCTTAATATAAATATAACTGAGTGATATGTATGTCTAAACCCTAAAACCCTAATCTTAGAAATCTAGACCTAAAATATGTATATTTCTGTATACATGTGTATATACATGTATATATGTATTATATGTATATGTGTGTTTGCGTATATATGTTATCTATGTATTAAAACCCTAAAACCCTAATAAAAAAGACAGACTTAAATCTGAAATACTAAAACCTAAATACTTAAACACCTATCGAAATCTAAACCCCTAATCCTAAAACCCTAATCATATTATATATATATATATATTTATTTATATATTCAGATTTTTTTTCTTATTTTTCTCTATATTTTTTCTTAATATAAATATAATTGAGTGATATGTATGTCTAAACCCTAAAACCCTAATCTTAAAGATCTAGACCTAAAATATGTATATTTCTATATACATGTGTATATACATGTATATATGTATTATATGTATATGTGTGTTTGTGTATATATGTTATCTATGTATTAAAACCCTAGAACCCTAATCAGAAAGACTTAGACTTAAATCTGAAATACTTAAACCTAAATACTTAAACACCTATCAAAATCTAAACCCCTAATCCTAAAACCCTAACCATATTTTATATATATGTTTATTTATATATTCAGAATTTTTTCTTATTTTTCTCTATATTTTTTCTTAATATAAATATAATTGAGTGATATGTATGCCTAGACCCTAAAACCCTAATCTTAAATATCTAGACCTAAAATATGTATATTTCTATATACATGTATATATACATGTATATATACATGTATATATATACATGTATATATATATTATATATGTGTATGTATGTGTAAATAGCGTAAAAACCCTAATCCTATTTTTATATATTTGATGTAAAAAAAACTTCAAAATAAAAATAGGATTATATGTGTGTATGTATGCATGTGTGTATATATGTGTGTGTATGTATGCATGTGTACATGTGTGCGTGTGTATGTATGCATATGTATACATGTGTGTGTATGTGTATGTGTGTGTATGTAGGCATGCATGTGTGTGCATGTGTGTGTACGTGTGTATGTATGCATGCATGTGTGTGTATGTATATGCATGTGTATACATGTGTGTGTATGTGTATGTGTGGGTATGTATACATGCATGTGTGTATATGTGTGTGTGTGAATGTATATGTGTGTATATATGTATGTGTGTGTGTATATGTATGTATGCATTTGTGTATATATGTGTGTGTATGTATGTGTGTATGCATGTGTGTGGATGTATGCATGTGTGTATATGTGTATATGTGTGTATGCATGCATGTGTGTATATGTGTGTGTATGTATGCATGCATGTATGTATATGTGTGTATATATATGTGTGTGTATGTATGTGTATATATGTGTGTGTGTATGTGTATGTATGCATATGTGTATATGTGTGTGTGTATGTATGTGTGTATGCATGTGTGTGTATGTATGCATGTGTGTAAATTTATATGTGTGTGCATGCATGCATGTGTGTATATGTGTGTGTGTATGTAAGCATGCATGTGTGTATAGGTGTGTGTATGTAAGCATGCATGTGTGTACATGTATGTGTGTATGTATGCATGTGTGTACATGTATGTGTGTATGTATGCATGTGTGTACATGTATGTGTGTAAATGTGTGTGTATGTGTGTGTGTATGTATGCTCTATTTTCCTATCTCTATCTTCCTTTCTTTCATTATTCTTTATCTCTCACTCTCTCTCTTCTCTCTCTTTCTCTCTCTCTCTCTCTATCTCTCTTTCTCTCTCTCTCTCTCTCTCTCTCTCTCTCTCTTTCTCTCTCTCCTTCTCTCTCTATCAATAGAGAATAAAACAATCATTTACAAGTATGCCCCTCTTTTGGATCGTTGTCGTCAAAGCGTAATGTATGTCGTCTATCGTCCAATTCCAAACAATCGACGCCAAAGAACTTCTGCAAAATCAAAGAAAAGAGAAATTATAAAACCTAAAGCATAGAGAAACACAAATGCTAACAGTACGCGCAACACTTACCAAGATGTGAGATCTAAGCCGAGAGAGAGTGTGTGTGTGTAGAGAGAGAGATCTGTGTGTGTGTGTGCACAAGACAATGCAGGTCGCAATTCGGTTCGTGCGTGCAAGTTCGACAGAAGACCAACAGTATTCAAACACGCGCAAAAATGTGAAGTTTTGCTCTCGGGTTCGCGGTATGTTTAAAAGTCACCACCGGTATGGGCGTCGGTATATGCCTCGGTAGTTCCCAGTAAATTACCGATATACCGACGCTCATACCGATGCCTATACCGATGCATATACCGATGCACATACCGGCGGGTGCGGGCCACACCGACGATCCGTTTAAAACGATCATACCGACGGTCACTTGACCGTCGGTATCTCCAAGTCACATTTTTTGAGGCCCATGCCAACGTCGACTGTGACCGTCGGTATATGCAGCGTCGGTATGCCCCTCATATGTTGTAGTGATTGCCACACTAGTATCCTGTGGTTGGATGATGTTTTTGATATTCTTTACATCTTTTTGAGAATCGAGCTTATTTCTCTTAAAGATAAAGAAAATGCTTCAAATCTCTATTGAAATAGATCGTTCAGAAGTTAAAGTCATGAGTCATCAAGTACTTGACTCATAGTAAGTTTAAATCTTAGAAGTTTGAATTAGTTATACATAGTTTTAGTTGTTACCTTCTGCTTTCCAAATCTTTTGGAATTGACTCAGATAAAGTATCTGATTTCTTTCACAAAAGTCTTGGGTCAGCTGATTGGAACTGGATGACTAAATTAAACATCCTAGATAGATGTTTTGTATAATAACATCTTCACCAATCAAAAGATAACAAGTCCAAGATTGACTTATTCATGTGAGTTTGCTTCCAGTTATTAGCATACCTACATTGAAGTTAGGAATTGCTCATCAGATTAACAATTCCCAATAACTTTCAGTTAAAGTCTTTGAGAAAATGTCCTAAGTTGGATAATTTTCATTTTTGAATTTGTATTGGTCAGGTTGGTATGGTTGACTCCACTGAAATGATAAACTTTCTCCTACAGTTTACATATGATTTTTAAACTCATTAGGACAAAGTAGTCCTCTAGTTGGGTAGAAAAATCAAGTTAACTGTTGGATCAAAGTAAATCATTATACAAACATCCAAGTTAGATGTTTGAGACAACCAAACTTTAAGTGATCCAAATCAAATTGAAGTGAATCAAGAGTTCTCAAAGTCTTGCGAGGGATAAGAATCCCACTTTCATTACTAAAGTCCATACACTAGTTATGCCTAGAAATGGACTAGTAAATAGCATCCACCTAGTTCACATGTTTGTGCCTAGATCGCACATCCAGAAATTGTGAATTGGCCAGGGATGTATTTAGATCCACCCTTATTATTCATTCACTACTTTGTACTTTTCCTAGATCATCAAGGTGCAAGACCAGACAATGTTTTGAATCATTTGGGCAGGGATGCCACCACAGAGATGAGACATGTTCTTCTAGTTATAGAACATGACCATGTTCTTCCGGTTTTAGAACATGAGGCTTGGGGGTTGCCTACAGTATGTATATAGCTTTATTTTTCGAGGACGAAAATCTTTCCCAAGGGGGAAAGAATGTAATAGAGTAAGTCTATGGTCTAGGGATATGATGGCTTTAGATAGATCTGAAATCGGATAGCGTTTGGTCACTCGTATGTAGGACCAAAGATCTCGAGAGTAGATTCAAGCATAAGTTCATGTGCTCTCATATTCAAGTAGTCCACTTAGCCTAGTGGTTAAGTCTCATGGTTGTGAAGGAGGAGGTCTTGGGTTCAATCCCCATGGGGAGCATGGGGAGAGAGTTTTGCACAAAGAGCACTAGACTTAACTCAAGAGGTGAGTACAACTACTACTAGTGGACTCTAGTGGAAGGTAGTAAAGCAGTGGTCGAGATCACTCCAGCCACTAGTGGACTCTAGTGGAAGGTATGAAAGGAGTGGAGGAGATTGCACATGCACTTGTGGACTCTAGTTACATTTGTGGTCCTCGTTGATTCAAGCAGCTATATATGCAAGCATAAGGTTGGAAGGAGAGTCATCTCTCAAGAACGTGGTGGTCGTAATTCTCATTCTCTTACACAAATCAACTTTCTTTGCATTTGAAAAGAAGTATTTTGAGCTTAGAGTTTTCAGACTAGATTTCTACTAGACTAGCAAAACATACTACCACACTGTATCATGTACTATGTAAAAGACAACAAGCTACGAGTATGTCAAGTTTTGGATTCCTATGCTAGAAGACAAATCCGAAACTACTATGCATATATCAAATACGTACTAGTATGAAAACACATTTGATTATATATATATATATATATATATATATATATATATATATATATATATATATATATATATATATATATATATATATATATATATATATATATATATATATATAATGTGGGTGTGTGTATGATCCAATGCCTATTTTCATGAGCGATAAATCTTATACAGATAGGTACTTTTACTTATACTATTGGTGATGCTTGATATTAGAATTTTCTTATGCTCTTCAATATTCTTTTCTTTTAAGTGTATCAATGCCTCTTATTCTATTCCCAAGCTAGCTTAGGGTCTGTTTATAGGCCATTCCTTTGGAATGCTCCCAAAATTGGCAACACATCTCGCTTTTTGAATTTTCTACCAAAGGCCATGGAATTTGAACTTCCATCTAATATTTGTCCAATTTAGACACCATTTCTTTCTGAGGATAGAATAAATATTGTGATTCCTCAAAACATCGAGAAGTTTTTCTAGACTATTACCATTATACCATTTTATTCCTTATAACTTAGGGGGATCATTTCCTTGAAGGAAGATAGTGTTTGAGGAGTCCCAAGCAATCATTCTTTCTCTAAGCAGACACCAATCATCATAGTCCACAAGAAATTGGGGCTTAATGTCATCGAATCTTATCCAATATCTACCTTCATGATTCCATAGATTCTTCCATAAGCGAATACTTTGAAGATTGTTGATGTTGGTCAGCTTGATTCCCTTGATTGGGAACTAGATTGAATCGTGTTGTCTGATACCAACCACCCACTTCCACTCATCATTGATTTTGAGGTAAAGTTTCATCTTGTTCCAACTTCTCCAAAGCGTTTAGGTGTAATGAAAAACAGAGAGGAAAATAATGTTAGTAAGTCATGTCCCTTCCATCTTGGTAGACCAATAAGAGATCATAATGAAATTTGCAGAAATTTCCTTTAAAGACGAGAACTTAAGAGAAAATGTGGAGGTCTTGCACGAGTAAAAAAGAGTTTGGGGGGGGGGGTCCTTGGCATTTTTGATATTGAGGACTTAGTTGACAAGCTAGTGGCCAAGTGGATGATAAAAGCTTTGAATAATTTGGATGATAAAATGGTGGGGGGGGTGTTGGCATTCTTGATATTGAGGACTTATCCGACAAGCTAGTGGCCAAGTGGATGATATAAAGTTTGGAATAATTTGGACTTCTCATGGACCGAATTGATATGTATCGATTGTTGAACTAAGATGAATGGTTAATCATTAGTTGAACATGTTACTTAATGAGATAAGATATAACCTCCCTAAACATAGAGAATATTAATAGACATGGTATGTGTTCTCAGAATAGATTTTCTCATTTTCAATCATACATAAAAAACCAAAAGGTAAACCCATGTAACCTGAAATTTCTAACTTTTTCAGCATGCAAAGTAGACCCATGTAAGTATGTAAACAAATCAAATGAAAACTCTAAGAGGGTAACCCTAGATCTAGCAAATAAGGACAAATACACTTCGATTTAAAGCTGAACCTTAATGCTTCTTTCTACCTACCAATTGTTGACCATATTGTTAAGGTAATTTAGTTAACTCGAAAACCATAAAGTATCAATAACGAAAGGTTCAAAAAAAAAAATTCTTAACTCTCATGTAGCTGCCAACATGTAATCTAAATTTTGTTTTATCCATTTCATCAAGTGTTTTCTTTATTCACGTGTCTAATAGTAAGTCTGTGTCAATTACCAGAAGTTACCATAAGTCAAAGAACAATACACTATTGTTGTCCAACATCTGAAAACATAACCAGATATATTTATTCCAAATGCTATATATAAGAAAATGCTCCAATAAAAAGATCATGGAAAAGCTAGAGAAGCACACAAGAGTACTTGACCATTGAGTAAGAGAGAGTCCTATTGTGAGCATGCTATGCAGAAATACTCAATTTTTTTCCTTGCAAATGAGTAAAAAAACTACCTTAATCTGTTCCTAGCAGGTAGATAATTAAATTCCATAAACTATACTTTCAAATTACCATATGGATGTGTTACGCATCAATTTAGTCACAATCGTCCTTTAATCATGTTGGCTCAAGTGGTAATTACTGTGCACACCCTGATAGAAGAATGTTCTTCAATTTGTGTAGATATAACTTTCGATGATTCATAAAAACTTTCGATGATTTCTTCAATTTTCGATGATTCATAACTTACGTAAAGCAAATAGCCTTACCATATTAATCCAGTTAATGCCCAAAAGTTTAAACCCCAAAGGAAGAAAAAAAACAAATTTATAACCAATCCACAGTTCCATTACATATTTGTATAAGCAGTTTCAGTAAGAAACTCAAAGCGCCACAATAGTACATATATGTGGAGAAACTGGCAACGGTTTTTTTTAATATATATTTTAACTCCATGTTTTTGCATCCAAGACCCATTTGATGGAAAGGAAAGGAACTCGAGATCCTTCGGATGAATATACGTCAAAGATTAGAGTTGTTAAATAACCCATTTCAAGATTGGTATGAAAGTAATAATCTGAATTTCAACACATCATAGAGAAAAATCAAGCTTTATAGATCCTTTAGGGTAATTTCATAACCGATATGCTGTTGAAAAATCAATCTAATCACCACCCCTAACCTCTTTTAAAATATTCATACGTTTGCATGTAAGTCTTGCATGATTGTGAAGAGGCCTAAACATGAAAGAAGAGATGGAACCGTTACAGAGAGGATCTAACATCGCTTGAAAGCCCTGCAGAGGAAGATGAACAAGAGGAGGACAAGAAAGTTTAAGAAAGAAGAACATATCATCAATATCAATATCATAACTTTTTTTTAGGTAGAGTGTATATCCAAGGACATGCATGATGCACACGGTCGAACATAGAGACAGCTGAGAGAGCAAGAGAGAGATAAAGAGGGAGAGAAGATACACAGAGATGATGAATTGTATGTGGCTTTTGGAGGTGGGGGACTCCCGACCATCGCTTGACCTGTTTGGGGATCATTAATGTCGATAGTGAAGTACAGACTCCAGAGCAAGGAATGTCCAAAAGATGCACATGCAGAGCCGACAAGGGCGATGGACTTAGGACTCCGCTGCCACAGGGTGCCCACAAATGGGGATATCCCTCTTAACAGTCCGCCTCCGGCCGCCAACAAGCCGTCTCCATTCTGGTCACCAATCAGCTTTTCCGCGCTCCTTGTCTGTCTGTGGAACGCCCGCGGCCCATATGAGAGAGAGAGAGAGAGAGAGAGAGAGAGAGAGAGAGAGAGAAGGACGTCATGTAGTGTGTGTCTGTGTGCGCGCGAGAGGGGGGGCAAAAGATGTCATGACTCATGTATAAGCTGTGAGTCTTGACTAGTGCGTTTCTTCGTGTGTGCCGGACGTGCGCTTCTGGAAGCAGCCATCAAATATACTTCCGCCGACATTTTGTCGGCTATCAGCGACGCTGAGTCTGTCCGCATATGACTTTGCTGGCGAAGGTTTGCTGCATGGTCAACTTCAAGGCCTACCTTTACTGTGCATACCACGTTATATGTTCTCTTCATGAATTTCCAACTTATTCTACTCACAAATGCCCTAAAAAAAGGGGCATATATCGAAATCTGATCCATGACTTAATGCACAGCCTCCTGTTCTTTTCGCTCCATGTCCGGATCCTCAATTCTCTTCAGTAAATGCTTTAAATCAAAGAAAGAATGTTTGAGATGGACATGTGACACTAAGATGGAGGATATCTAGGGATTCTGCATAAATTAGAAAGTTGTGTCAATATGGCAGATTCTGCATAGGGGGATATGGACCAATGTCAAAGCCATTAAAATCTTCGATGCTCCCCCTTGGTGCAAGCATTGCACAAGTGAGAGGGATCGGATGCCTTTTCTTCACTTGTCCTAGGAGCATTCCAACTTGGCAACACCTTAACAATCTTCCTTTGTTGTCAAATCAAATCAACTCGAAGCCGGACATGAAGGAAAAATTTTGTTGTATCCTACTCTTTCAAGTCTTCATGAGAACTTCACCTTCGAAGGCGTTCCATAGGCAATCGAGACATCTCCATGTTCATCTTTCGCACAATGCGAGACCCGCATTAAAAGAAAGGAAAGATTCTAGGCTTCAAGGAGGGAAACCAATAGAGTAGATGTCTATTAGTAACAAAGGACAAAAAACATGCAGATGGTGAAGCATATAATGAAAAAGGTTGTGGAATAGATTTGAAGCATGCTAATCCTCCTACTAACAACTATTCTACACTCTTAATCACTTTTCAACTCATTGATTAGAATAAACTCATTAGAGTAGAGTTTATAGCTTTATCCAACCTTCACTATAAATTTACAAGTTAAGAGTCAACTTAACTCATTTGTGAATTTGACTCTTGCCCATTAGGGGAAAAAATGAGCCCTGCATGGGCTTTGTAATGATCCCTAATTTTTAGGGATTAAAAAGCTTAATGCATGAGTTTAAAGAGCCACATGAAACCACTAGTGGCATTGTAAAATAAAATAATGTAGATGAAAAATCATATTTGTTCTCTCATATGTTAACATCTCTAAGCTTGTAGATTGACCAAATCAATGCTCTATATTAAATTCCACTTCAAGCTAGAGAGAAAATACAAGAGAATTCGTGGGAGTGGGGACAAGAGTGTGCACACTCTTTGCAAAAAGCTTGGCCGTTGGATCATCAAAGATCTAATGGATGGACTCAAGTGGGCTTAAGCCTCTTTTTTGGATGCATATCAGCCGTTAGACGTGAGGCACATCTAGTGGCTACCTTTAAAAGGTGTCCTTTTGATGTTTGGGTTGAATCCAAGCCATGCAATCCTTCCTAGATCTAATGGCTACAAATTCAAGCACTCAAATTGCTTGGAATTCAAACTTTACCATTTGATTGAAGCCAAAATCCAATGGTTCTCTCCAAAAGGCACCTTATGTAATGATTGCATTGATCTCATCCATTTAATCTCAAGTTAATCGAAGGGTGGAAATTCATAGATGCCTTGACTTTTGGAATTTAACCTTGGCCCTTAAATCTTTTATGAATCAAATAGCTCTAAATGAATTTCGAGGTTCTCAAAATTATCCTCTTAGCAAAACCACCAATTCTAGATGGTTTCTAGCTCTTTGACCACACAAAAACAAGGGACACCTATGCCTAGCCTATGTGATTAAGGTAATAGACTGTGACCACCACCTTCTTCTCACTGATCCATGGCTAATCACTCCTTAATAATCTAAAAGGCCCATGCAAGGCTCATTTTTCCCCCTAATGCTATTTCTTCTTTGTGTCAATAACCTTTTAGGTACCACTATTTCTTAAATAAGGTATCCCGAAGTGCCAAATCCTCTTCCCTCATCTGAATTTTGGAATTAGTCACATATGTTGAGCACTATCAATGCTAATGTGAAGGTCGTACACCACTTCTTCACCTAGATTTTCTTGATTTTCTTTGAATATTGTGCATTTTTGGTGTGATTGAAGGCCATAGATAGAATCAGCTCATCAAAAGATTTGCATGTTTAGAATTTTTAAAATCATTTTAATGTATTCTTTCACGAAACACTCTTCTTAGAATACTTGCGTTCTTAAGAGATACTAGTTGGACATGGGCTTTCCACAACCATTACACTTGGCCCATACCCTCTTGTAATCTGAATGCTGCACTAGTTCAAAGATATATTTTATGTTAGAATGCTCAAATCCTCACGATTTTTGGTGGTTAAAAAATCTTCAGTTGCATTTTCAAGAATGCTCACCTTAATTTAGGATGCTTGTACGATGTTTTAAGTATGTGTGATCAGCTTGGGCTAGAGTAAAGTTTCATATTATGGTAAGAAGATAGCTATTTCATCATCTCATATGTGTTTTAACACTTGACTGTTGAGTTAGAGTCTAGATCAAGTAAGGGTTTAAGGGATTGAGTGAGCTAAGAGATTAGCATAGTGGTTACTCAAAAGTGTGTGAAGATAGAGCTCTTGGATTTAATGGGGCTATATTGTTCCCTTCCAAAAGCATCCAACTTGAGTAATTAACTGAAGTAGACCAAGACATATGATAGAATTACCATTAGGTTAATCATGAGAATTGATAAACGTATACGTGCTAGCATATGCCCATGTAGACTCAATTTTTAGGTAGAAAATATCTCATAGACCAATGCATGCTCTCAACAAGGCCCTATTGTGTCCCGATAATACTTATACTCTAAGGACCTCTCGGTGTATTCATCTATACAAGTTCCCTCATTAGTTCGAATTATAGATGTGGATGCAGTAATTGGCACAATTCCTTTCTATAAATTCTTCCCTCCAAAGCTCATACTACATGGGGTGGTGGTGGTGATTGTTGTTCTAAGACTAGTCTTGGGAACTTTGGGTTTCTTTGAATGATACCTAGGCCTAGGTTGATTGTATTATGGCTCCCTCATGGGTTCTGTTTATTCATCCCTATACAGGTCTCTTATTTCATACATGGGTCTATGCGGATATCGTTATCTTCTAGGTGGTATTTTGTGATAGAACTAAGCTATATAATGATTTGCCCACTTTTCCTTGATAATACAGAGGTGGATGAGCCTTCTTTCCATATGAAAGTTATTTGGTCTCCTATTATACATTTTTATACGATGGTCCCCATTACAATGCTAATGCTCAAATCTCATATCAGGTTCTTTGAGGGAAGGGTTGGTTTCTGTGCTCTCTACCTTGTTTTAGGCTCAATTTCGTACATATTAGCATTGCAATCTCATGAATCCATGATTTGGAGGAACTTGTGGATGTAGAGGCTTAATTTCTAATATTAAGTGTACTGGTTTTCAAGTATATGTCTAGGTTTTTTTACTAGGTCCATGCACTAATTTAGTGTAGATACACTATAGATGTGGATCAAGGACCTTTGCTAGCCATTGTTGAGTTGGTGTAGGAATAAAGAAATTAATTTTTGCTTGGAAAGTTGATCTTGAATAGTAAATCTACCCATGTATTTTTTGTATCCTCCCATATCTAGACTAACCAATTTAGAACTCAATTGTTTGAATTTGTAAATCAATGAAGAAAAATCATGCTTAATCCTCTCTTGAAGGACTCTCCTACGAACTCTTCTATCAAACTATCTAAGTTTTTGAATGGATCTATTTTTAACTATTGAAACCAAACTAGAGCTCATATCATAAGTATCAAGCCAAGAAAAAAAATGGCATGATAGAATTACCACTAGTGGATTTGTTGATAAACATAACTTATACGTGCTAGCATATGCCCATGTAGACTCAATCCTTAGGTAGAAAATATCTCCTAGAATAATGCATGCTCTCAAAAAGGCCCTATTGTGTCTCAATAACACTTATACTCTAAGGACCTCTAGGTGCGTTCATTTATGTAAGTTCCCTCATTAGTTTGAGTTACAGATGTGGATGCGGTAATTGGAACAATTCCTTTCTATAAATTCTTCCCTCCAAAGCTCAAATGCACTACATGGGTTGGTGGTCGTGATTGTTGTTCTAAGACTAGTCCTGGGAGTTTTGGGTTTCTTTGAATGATACCTAGGCCTAGGTTTATTTTATTAAGGATCCTTCATGAGCTTTCTTTATTCATCCCTATACAAGTCCCTTGTTTCATACATGGGTCTATGTGGATATTGTTATCTTCTAGGTCATATATTCTAATAGAACTGAGCTATAGAATGATTTTCCCAATTTTTCTTGACAATACAGAGCTCGATGAGACTTCTTTTGATCTAAGAGTTATTTGGTCTCCTATTATACATTTTTGTACAATGATCCCTACTAAAACGCTAATGCTAACATCTCCTATACATTTCTTTGAGGGTAGGGTTGGTTTCTTTTCTCTCTACCTTGTTTTAGGCCCAATTTCTTACATACTAGCATTGCAATCTCATGAATCGATGATTTGGAGGAACTTGTGGATGTAGAGGCTTCACTTCTCATACTTAGCCAAGGGGTTTTCAAGTATATCTCTTGGTTTTCTTCTAGGCCCATGCACTCATTTAGTGTAGATAAACTATAGATGTGGATCAAGGACCTTTGCTACCTATTGTTGAGTTAGTATACGAATAAAGAGATTAATTTTTGCTTATAAACTTGATCTTGATTAGTAATTCTACCCATGTAGTTTTTGTATCTTCACATATCTACCCTAACCAATTTAGTACTCAATTGTTTGAAATTCTAAATCAATGAAGAAGTATTAGGCTTAATTCTCTCTTGAAGAACTCTCCTAGAAACTCTTCTATCAAGGTATCTACGCTTTTGAATGCATCTATTTTTAACTATTGAAACCGAACTAGAGCTCATATCGTAAGTACCAAGCCAAGAAAAATAATATGGCATGAATTCAACAATACAGCATGACTATCTTCCAAAGCCTTGATCTCCTCTTGCATAGCCTCTTTCCATTACTTGCATGCAGTATTGGCTTCTTCAAAGCATGTGGGCTCTTCAATAACCTTGCTTATGTTAGAGTTTGAGGTTTGTATAATCATGCGAATAGTACAAGGAAGAAGAAAAAGGTTGGAGCACAACACACAATATTGAATGTATTACCGAGAGAATGTTCAAAGATAAGTGACCCGTTAGGGTTATAGGAATATATAAAAGTTGGGGGAAAAAACCTCCTAAAGAGGGAAAAAAGTTTCTCAGTGGTCCAACTGTGTTCACACACATCACTACCAAAATATATCATCAAATCCCCCCTAGGAGTGATGTGTGAGCAAGGAGTTAGCACTCATGTATAAGGAAGTGCCAAACTTTGTGGAATCAATCAACAAAAGGAAGTAAGCCCAAAGCTTTGCGAAAAGCTTCAAACTTCCGTAGGCAGAGCCTTTGTGAAAAGGTCTGCAATGTTCTCCTGTGTGGGCACATATGCTAAGTTGATCTCTTCAAGAGAGAACCTCTCCTTGACATAATGATAGTGCACCTCAATGTTCTTAGTGTGAGCATGGAACACACAATTCCTTCCAACTGCCAATGTGCTATGACTGTCTGTGAAGATGGTGGTGGCAAAAGATTGAACAACACCCAAATCATCCATAAGGCATTTGGGCCACACACACTCAACATTTTCTGTGAAAGTTGCCCTATACTCAGCTCACAACTAGCAATGGCCACAATAGGCTTTTTCTTGTTGAACCAAGATATGCATGAGGTACCAAGCATGAAGAAAACCACTGACGGACACATGAGTGTCATTGAAACCAATGTACTAGTGATCCCCCCTTGGGATAAAACAATCCAAGTAGCCAAGTACCATACAAGTAGCAAAAAATGGGCTTATCCACCTGCCAATGCTTGACACCTTGGCAATGCATAAACTTGCTCATCTATGAGATAGCAAACTAAATATCTATAATGCATAAGTAAATCAAGAATCCAATAGCTTGCTCCTAGAGACCAACCTCAAATGCATCTCCATCAACATGAAGACTCAACCGTTAACCTGTTTCCATAGGAGTGGCAATATGTTTGCAGCCTTCAAGGCAAAAACATTGCAATAATGTGTAATTATATTTTGTTTTACACAAAGCTATTCCACCATCAACTTGCATAAATGGAGTGCCCAAATAATGATGCAAATGCCAAAAATTTGACATCGCAAATGAGGCATGAAAATCATCCTTAAAATCAGTAGTATGCTTCTCATTAGGACCAAGGAGGAGCATGTCATCAACATAGACAACAATTATCAGAATCATTTGCACGCTTAACATATAAGGGTCTCTCAACTGGACTATTCTCAAAACTAGGTGCAATCACGTAGGCATGTATCTTTTCATACCAAGCACGTGGTGCTTGCCTCAAACCATATAATGCCTTTTTCAACCTACACACTTTGTTTTAATGTCCATTGTTTATAAAACCATGGGGTGGAAAAGCACACACTTCTTCATGCAAGTCACCATTCAAAAATGTAGTTTTAATGTCCAACTTATGTACATTCCAAGCATGATGAGCTACAAGTGCATAGATGCTATGAATAGTAGTCATTCTGCATGGTAGGATCAAAGGTCTCATCAAAATCAATGCCTCTTTCTTGAGCATAACATTTTGCAACAATCCTAGCCTTATACATATCAACTATTCCATCATGCTTATGCTTTAGCTTATGTAGCCACTTAGTGCCAATGGCCTTACTTGTGAGGAGGCAAGTCACATAGAGACTAGGTACCATTATGAAAACATTCTTCATAGTAACATATTCTAATTTTATAGTAGCCATCCAATTTTTTGAATTTTGTGCTTCATCAAAGGAAACAAGCTCATTCTCATCACAAAGACTAGAGACAACCATAGCATAGCAATCTGATGCACAAGAAGCACCCATTCAGAAGGGTCTACACAAGTGAACTGTCTGGAAAGACTTCATCAACAAAAATCAAGTGCTCCTTCAAATCTTTGATCTTCGTCAAAAATTGTCCATGGAATCTCCTTCATTCATGTGCTCACTCTCCAACTGTTTTTGAAGGTAAGCAACAAACATTGAGTCATAACAAAGGAGAACAAAGACATTTTCTCTTTTTTAAATTAGAGGAAAACCATGAAATGTTGCAAAATAGGCTCACTTTCTTATCCCATCACGAAAATTCTAGTTTCTTGTTCAATAATTACCTTTAAAAATGTGGTCTTCTTGTATCAGATTCTCCAAATAGTAAGCCAAATTCGTTTTTGAGCACAAAACTGCTACGTAATGAGCAAGTTACTCCCATGAAAACTTCCCATTCCATAGAGTATGCCAAATAATGCCACTCTAGAGACATACATATTTGAGCTCACTAATATTTACTAGTTCCATAACTCGGACATGGAAAAATAAAATAGATTTTTCAAGGCTCAACATAGAGAATACCACATCATTTGATCCTTCAAAAATTATGAGAATATTTTTTGCGTACTTCTATTGATATTCTCAAAGCTCTTCCAATTTCCACTTAAAGAGTATTACCTCAACCAATCGTAAATATAAACAAAGCCACACATCTATCCAATAGAACAGTGAAGAAGTGGATATAGATAAGAACAAAAAAAAGATAATATGAGCATTACATTCAAATGAACAATGTATTATATAAGTCAAAGTTTACAAAGTTGGATAGGTTTTCTACGATAGAAGTTGATCATATGTTTGCTCAACCTCATGCATTACATCATGTTCAGGCACTTGAGCACTCTGATTAATCTTTTTTTTCATCTAGAATTGGCTCTTCAAGGTCAGCCATGTCTCGAGGCCCATCTGCTACTGGAGGCACCGTTTCCTTCTAGGTAGGCTCGAATCTTTCTATGTCATCAATATACTTTTTAACTAGTTCTTGGTCCTCATCTAGGCACTCATTAAGATCATTAATGTGCATTCTAATGAAGCAGACTTGGGCTTCATGTTTCTCTACAACTATGCAATTCGTGAACAAGAAGCCACTGTGATGCATGTAAATGTGGTGGAAGTTGTTTACCATGGAATGGAGATGAACATGTGGTGATAAAATAAGTTAGAGGAAAACCAAATATCAAAAATCTAACTAAACCATTGCATGCAGGCTGCTTAAAAACCTCAAGATCTACTACTCATTTGCTTGATTTCGATGTGTACAGTTGTAGATATGAGTGCTCAAAGCTATGAAAAAAGCCAAAGCTTATACATGGCATCGACTTTATGCAGAAATCCAATGCCAACTATAAAAGTTTGACTTTTTCCATAACTTTGATCACTCATATCTATAGCTAGAAGTGTCCAAATCAAGCAAGTGAGTAGTCAATTTTGGGGTTTTTAATAACTCATATCTATAACTACAAGTATCCAAATCAAGCAAGTGAATAGTCAATCTGAATTATCATGCCGCATTATGTTGCCAAAAAGTATTGGCAACTAAAATATTCCAAATGGAATTTCTTTGTAGGGGTCAAAATCCTCATTTAAAAACTCAAATATGCTTGTATTCTTACATCTTTCCATACAAAAACAATTTTCCAAATATGAATATACCATTTGATGTAAAATGCTTAAAACTATCACTCACTTGATTTGGATACTTGTAGTTATGGATATGAGTGGTCAAAGTTATGGAAAAAGTCAAACTTTATACTTGGCATCGACTTTATGCATATAGTTGATGCCAAGTATAAACGTTTGCCTCTTTCCATAACTTTGAACACTCATATCTATAACTAAAAGTATCCAAATCAAGCAAATGAGTAGTTGATCTTGGGATTTTGTGAAGCATTCTGCATCAAATGGTATATTCATATTTGGAAAATTATTTTCATATTGAAAGATATATAAGAATATGAGCATATTTGAGTCTCTAAATAAGGATTTTGACCACTACAAAGAAATTCCATTTGGAATGTTTTAGTTATTAATCCTTTTTGGGAACATAATGCAGCATAATAATTTAGATTATGAATAGAGTAAAGAAGGATTTTAATAAAAGAACAAGCACCTAGACCAAATTTCACCAAAATGTGGGGAAATAATTATTTTAAAGATGAATTTTGGGTGCATTTTCCAACTAATATTCCTGTAATAAGGATTATCAAAGCTTTATTCATCCACCAAAAAAGAACATTTATGTAGGCCAAAGGATGACAAAGTAGGCCGAAACATGATGGCATGGAGATTTGAAAGAAATAAATGTTGGAACACTTATTGTAGTCCTTGATGATGGTGATGAGTCTACCTACCATTCTAGACTAGGAAAGTTTTAGAGGTCATTAAAGATATTGATCAAAGTAGAATAGAGGCTTTGATAGCCCATTGGTATTATGCCAAAAGCAGAAACAAATAGGCTCAAAAAAGAAAAAGGATATTCAGAGTACAACTCTTAAAACAGGGCACTTGAGGAAGGCAACCATCAATATGATAAAGCAAAAGCTTCCTCAAGTGCCCTAACAAAAACAGGGCACTTGAGGAAGGCAACCATCAATATGATAAAGCAAAAGCTTCGAGATCTATGTGAGATAGCTAATCATAGGCAAACAAAAAGATATGTGAATGAGCCTGTAGAAATTGGTATGTACTTGGATGAGGATAGAGCCATTGTTGATATAGAAAAAGAAGAAGAGAGCTTGCAATAGTCTTAAACTGAATCAAATGCAGCTGATTAGGGGGGGGGGGTTGTAGACATAGATCAAGAAAGTTGTGACTTGATCTCAAATATCCTCCATCGAATACACCTTCAATCTTTCTCTTTTATGTGAGATTTTTTATCACTTTTATATTTCTTATATAGATTCTAGCAATGTTAAATAGATAAAAAATTTGGGCACAATTTGAGCTCCAAAATTTTCAAAAAATGACAAAAATGGTTAAAAAATCACATGTTTATAAGTTGATTTTTGAAATATATGTACAATAGTATAAAGGGTTTTCTAACATAAGATGTAATTTCCTTGATTTTGGACAAGGGGTTTCTCTTTTTTCGACATAGTTCTCATTTTTTATGACTCGGTATTAACACAGCCTCATTCCTTGCCTGATATAAAGTATTAAGTGTATCCAAAGCATCCTTTGTTGTTTTGTAGGAGTGAATGTGAGGAATAATGGCACGTTTGATAGACAAGGTTGAGAATGCATGTGCATGAGCATCTCTGCCATCGCAATAAAGTTTCTCTAAAGCAGGTGCAATAGGAACCACGACACAAACAAGAACCTGAAGAACATCATCTTCAACATCATCTGCATCAGCTTTAGTAACTGTATTTGCAAATGTATTTGGACATTTTTCAACATCTTGCACACTATTCCACAGTCATTTTCGACCAATACATGATGCATCATATGTGCCCATAATGGGTAATTGGTACCATCCAACTTATCCTCAACACCCAACATACGGAATATATCATTGCTTTCAACCATGGCCATTGACTAAAATACCCTGACATAAACAATTCATTGTATGTCAAAAAGTTGAACAGAACTACCCTATCAAGTTTTGCTAAACATGTAGCAAACTTTGAGAATCGTATTTTGGAGAACCAAAACTTGTATATACATTTGGCACAAAAAGACAAAATTTCCTGCACAAGCACTACAATAGTGCATTCGGAGGTCAAAACGAGCTTAGATAGTGATTTTGACACCACAAAGCAAAGGAGTTTTGAACTTCTAATCACCTTGAGTATGCTTTCCAATTTTCATTTGATTCTTGGACTATGAGAGCGGAGGGTTTCCATGATGCCCTAGATGAAGCAGCGACTTGCTCTCATAGTAATTGTTGTAGTTTGAGGTCTATGGAAGCAGGCAAATAGCACAAGCAAGAAGAAGAAGCTTGAAGCACAACACATAATACTAAATGTATAACCAAGAGAATGTTCAAAGATAAGTGACCCATTAGGATTATAGGCATATATAAAAGTGGGGGGAAAAAACCTCCAAAAGAGGAAAAAAAGTTCCCCTGTGGTCCTAGTGTGTTCACACACATAACTACCAAAATATATCAATGACTCATATATGCACAATGTCTAGCCATTAATGAATCATAGGTAAGTCTTTCAATAGGATACATTACCCTATTAGACCTTCTTATCTCAGCATTACATTGATTTGGATATTTTTTGTTGACCTTTGAGATCTCCCCCTTCTTTGCATGATGGTTTGTGATTGCACAAGAATGACTTGCTTTAATTGTATGAAGCATAATTCAGATGTCTTTTATTACTTCAAGAAGCTAATATCTATTGTAGAGAAAGAATGTGATAGGTATATCATATGTTTAAGATCAGATGGAGGGGAGAACGCTTCTCCCATGAGTTCTCTGATTTCTTGGAGTCAAATGAAATCAAGAGACACATCACATGCAGGTACACACCACAACAAAATGGTATAACAAAAAGAAAGAATAGGTACATTGTAGAATGTGCTAGGGTTATGATGAAGGAAATGGGAATGCCTAATTGCTATTGGGTTGATGTAGCAAACACTACAATATAAATCATAAACAAAGCTCCCACATCACGTATACATGCTACAACACCCTATGAATCTTGGTAGAATAGAAAACCATATGTATCACACTTGAGAGTGTTTGGATGTACTTGTTATGTGTTGATTCCAAGTGAATTAAGGATTGAAATCGATGATACATAAGAGAGATGTGTGCTTATAGGGTATGGAGGTGAACAAAAGGGTTATAGATGCTATAGAACCACAATAAAGGAGCTAAAGGTACCAAAGGATGTCAGATTTGGTGAACTTTTACCTTGGTATTCTTCAAATGTATGCATCTAGGAAAATGAAGCTGAAGAAAGGAAGACTTCAAGTGAAGAACTAGAAAGCATAGTCCTTGGTGGACAAAAAGATTCAAGAAGTCCTACATCACGAAAACTTAGTGATGCAAGGATAAAAGTCAAAGCTAAGATCATAGAGATAGAAGAAAATGAAGACTTATGGATTTAGCTCAGTCAATGAAAATTACAAAGTACCTCTTACCTCCAATCCAGTTCTCCGTTGTTAGCCCCCAAAGATATGTATGAACTACGTCAAGTGGATGATAGCTCACATAATTTCTCTTCTTGAGAGGTAAACTAGTCTACTTACCCGATTGACAAGCTTCACACAAATTCTTAAGATCTTTATTATAAAGAATTTTTAACCCAAGCACTATCCTCTTCCTTTTCATATCCTTCAATCTGTGAGTATTTATATGTGCATACCTTTTGTGCCATAGGCATGATTTTACTACCTTTTTGCTTTCATATGTGAATTGGGTAGTGTGGATGAAATTTGGCTTCACATCCAATATAAATGTTCTTCCCTCTTTTCTTCCTTTGGCTATAAATTTGTAACCTTCCTTAGGTTTTTCCACAAAGCATGCCTTCTGGTTGAATTTGAACTGCAATCCTCTCAACCATTTGACCCATAGAAACAAGATTCTTTTGTGAGTGTGGGAATGTCAATAACATCCTTCAAGCACTTAGCCTTGTGGGAACCATCCAACATAACATCACCTATGTGTGTGATAGCATGGAACATATCATCACCTTTCTCCACATGTTCTTTGGTTGATGCCACTTGCATGTTTGAAAAGAAATCCTTGTTGCAGCTCATGTGATTGTTTCATCCACCATCAATGTACCATGTGATTGACCCTTGTGTCTTGTAGTCACTCATCTGCATCATAACTAGCGTAATTTCATTCTCATTTGAAGTAGATGCATAGCTAGCTTATCCTTTGTATGATGAATTTGTCTTCTACCTTTGATAGCAATCCCTTGCATATTGTCCATACTTGCCATATATAAAGCATCCTTCTGAGGTTCGATTTTGGTTGTATATTCCTCCTCTTCCACTGAACTTGCCTCTTCCTCTTGATGAGGATAACTTGCTTCCTTGGTCTTTAATAGGATCTCCATTTGATCATCTTCCTTGCCTTCATCTACCTCTGCATTGATTTCCTCCTCTACCTCTTCCTTTACCTCCATAGAATGCTTGGGCTTCATTGCCCTTTGCCTTTGAGCCTCCACTATTCATCTCCTCAGTTAACATCAAGGCCACCAATTGCTCAAAATTACCAAAGTATTGCTGGTAAAAGCCTTCCACTTCTCATCATTCCTTAACCCATTCAAAGTGTATGCAACTAGGTCAACATCATCTATGTCACAACCTATGGATTCCAATGCATCACTTACTTGTTCCATCTTCAAAATATATTCATTAATACTGCTACTAGGTGTTTTCCTCAAGTTATTAAGTTCATTTTCCAATTGAACCTTCGTGTTGAAGTGGAATATAGTCTCTCTAGGGTCTCCCATACTTTCATATAAGTATCTAGATCTTGTATATGCCCTATCATTGCATTTCTTATATGTTGGGATAAGATGAAGATAACTCTTTTATCTCTCCAATCCACTCTCCAAAGTTCCTTACCTAATGACTAGTTAGATTCTCTACCAATCTAGGTCTAGCATTTGTATCACTAATTAAAACTTTTCCATGAGGAAGTTAGACATTCTAAACCTCC
Organism: Ceratopteris richardii; assembly: GCA_020310875.1. Lineage (NCBI taxonomy): Eukaryota > Viridiplantae > Streptophyta > Polypodiopsida > Polypodiales > Pteridaceae > Ceratopteris > Ceratopteris richardii. The sequence continues at coordinate 107,390,173 of CM035407.1, read as the reverse complement.
ATGCCTGATAATTATTTTTATCTAACTTCTCAAGCTCATTGCTATATTCTGACATGATGTGATCTAATGTAATTTTCTAGAAAACTTTGATGCAAGAAGCATGAAGAGTATCAATGTCTTTACCTCTCTACTTCACAAATACCAAAACAGATGGGGCAGATGCTTTGATCCTTCCTTAGGAGATCTCACTTGATTTTATTCTGTGATTTTGAGCTTGAATCAATAACTCTCCAAAGTCTCCTTCTAGTCCTCTTTGAGTGACGTTGAAAGTATCTGATACCATTGATAGGAGAATGTACACCTTCCCTTTGCAACCTTGGAACGTAGATGCCCTCACAAATATACTCATAGATACCTCTATTCACTTAAAATGATGGTTCTTAGAAATTTTGAGGCCCAACCCAAGAACTTTTGCACACTCAAACTAGACAATACAACCTTCATAATGCAAGTTATCTCACTAAAAATGCTTGCTTCGACTTTGAGAACCAATGCTTCCAAGACAAACTATTTGTTGCCTTCACTAGGCATGCAAACAAAGACACCTATTCACTCCATAGACAATTTTTCTTAGAATATGTAGAGTTTTGGCATGAGCTTTGAGCCAATCTTGAAGAAAATATTAGATTTATATCAAACTACAGGTTAAAAGAAAGGCAATATACAAAATGCTAAGGAGGCTCTACTCAACATTGAGACCTAACTAGCTCCTACACACAAAAATCTATGAGAGAGATATGGAAACTCAAAGTCTAATGAAAATCCTCAAGCAAGTAGGGGACTCACTTAGCAAGGGGTCTACTAGCTTATTCAAATCCTATGAGAGATAACACATTAGATATCACCCAAAGTTGAAGTACATTGTGTGTCAACATGGGCATTTTGTTTTATCAATTGATATATGTTATTGCTTTTGAAAATTTATATACCAACAACATAAGATCTTGAAAAGATTCCCTACATGATAGGGAGACCTTTTCCTAAATTGTGGGCTTTATTAAACCTAAGTTGAAAGGTGGTAATTGACTATTATTAAGGGGGATTTCAAATTCCAATTTGGGTACGAGTTTTCATGCTTGACTTCTTGCTTCTCATTGCTACAAGTCTCAACCATCTAAAGGTCCATAAGCTCCTAAGATTGGAGGTTGAATCTCAACATCTTCAAACCTATCCTCTTGATCTTCGTTTGTCCTACTCAATATCGCTATTCCTACATTATTCATGTTCTTAGCATCCTGAGTCAAAAGATACACCAAACTCTCTTTTCCTTTATAATAAATGGTATAATATTTGATTACCAAATTACTAGCACCTATCTCAACATTTGGGTATAAAAACATGCCTATTTAATCCATTCAAATAGACAACTACACCTAAAGTGCTCTAGTTTCTCAAATTCTAGGATCGTTCTATTCTCATTACTTGATGGTATAGTTTCTTCTTGATTCAAAGGAGCTCCTTGCATATCTTTTGGAGTTGTCATTTTCTCTCACTCTCCCATAAAATTTTTGCTAGTTGATTCTAGCTCATGTTGAGGATTCCTCATATTATTTCTATCTACCTCACAATGTTCTTTTTTGTGAGTCTATGTTGACTAATTTTACCCAATGTTGGTCAACCATTTTTACTTGAAATGGTGTCAGAAACTCCTAACACAATGAATCAAGTAATTTGTTAACACATGGTCTTTCATTAGTACGGACTCTTATTAACCATTTCTTATGGAATGACATTTTAATAATCGGTACTCAATAATCCACATCAAGGAGAGCTGTTTTTGTAGTTGCCACCTCTACGTGTTCCAACTTACAATCCTCCTATTGTCCCTTCCTATGTGATTCGTTTCTCAACTACTTTACTACTCTCTTTCTAGATTACAAGTGCATAAAGAGTGAATTGACTTCCAAAATTTGATTCACTCTACTTCAATTTGCTCTTCAAGTTCTTGTCTCAAGTTTACTCGCCAATGAAGGGTACTACTTGAGGTATTCTTTGAGTATCACGACATCTTGATTTAATTCATCTTTGGGAAACTCACACTAGACTTGCATGTGAGTGACCTTGGGTTCCCAAACAACTAAGAACTACAGTTTCAAAAGTTATAGGCCTCAAGATTTTAGGTACGTTATCAAAATTGCACAAGCCCTAGAAATTTTGATAGGGTTTCCAAACTCATGTATAGGAAGTATTTGCATCCGATGGAGTGGATTTGCAAGTCGTAAAGGTCCTCTCTAGAGCTGCTAGCTTAGAAAATCATGTTCAACTCTTAAAGAAATATCACAAGAGCCGCATGCATAAATGATTATGATTTCTTACCGGAATTACTCTTGCATGCTCCATTCACTATGAATTTTCCAACTTCACTATCATTTTTAAGTTGCTAAATTTAAATCTAAATGGTTCGTTAAGAAACTTGTAGATTATCCCTTGTCTAGGCAACATTGCACCTATCTTTGGTCTTGACCACGGTGTAATTTTATTAAGCACCAACATTTTCTTTCTTATTTCATGTTCAAAATCAAAAGACCAAGTTTTTTGTTCAAATTTCCCTCATGAACTTGTTTTTTTGTTTTAAATTTTCTTTAATTTTATATTCAAAAGATTTCTGAAAATTGCTCTATCTTACCTTAGATCGCAGCCAAGTGAATTCACATTCTGAACTCCAAAATTACGTCCCATGTCTGCTTTCATGTTTCCTTGGAACATCACAAACTACACTTACAAAATCGCAGAGATGAAATCACATGACATCTATTGGCCCTTTGATATTTTCACCCAAATTCACAAGTTATTAAAAAATCCCTCTATCATGAAAATCATGTTTTTGTCTCACAAATCATAATTTTCGGAAACAATGTCACAATATTCCAAAAATCCTCAACCTGAAATACTCATAAGAAAATCACGTGGGTATAGTGATCTAAGAAAAACGATTAAAAAATCAAATCAATGTGCTTGGGTTCAAAATCCATCGATAGCAGCACAATGAAATTGTAATTGTTTTCAAAGAGCTATTTTTGGCTGCAAATACTCCATCGCTAAATTTAATGAAAGTGGAATTTTTGTAAAAGCTATCACTAAAAATTACAATGTTCTTTTGGAAGATGTTGCAAATTTTTTTTGAAGATTTCTTTTCACAAGGATCTAAAACTATAAAAGAAGGGTCTATGCTCATTGTTTGAGCATCTTCTCAAGGTATAAGATGTGCTCAATGCAAGTTGAAGAAGATCAGCTAGGAGGTCCTCTACTTTGAGGAGGTGTTCTTACATAGTTGGAGGAGGTGTGTTGTACATCAGGAGGACTTTGAGGAGGAATTTGTATCAGCCAACCATCATCATCACTTGCTGAGTTACTGTGAGTAACAAGTCTATTTTTATCCTACTTGTTAGTTCACTAGTTTTTTATTTAGGATTAATCAGAATTGGGCTTTTCCTTTAAAACAATTATAAATTTCTCATATTCTCCACATTCTCTCCCTCTCTCTCTCTCTCACACACACAAACACACACACACTTTTCATACCTCTTAGGCACACACCTTCTTGTATCTAGTTCCTATTTTTGGCTAGATTCAGATATTGTCAATTTTGTATCATATTCACATAGTGTAATTTGACATTGGAATATAAGATAGTGTAGGTGAGAATCCTAGATTATCGTACACTTTCAAAATTTATCCATTCTCTCTCTATCTCTCTCTCATCCTCTGTTTGAGTCTTAGGGTGTGTATGCTAAGGTTCATGTATTGGAAGACCTCTAAACCTGTGATTATTGTGGTTGAGGCCCACCCCACTTCAAACATGAGGTATTAGAGCATATTTGACATACACCCTTAACAATATCATTGACTACAGACTTGAGCATGAAGACAAGCTTGAAGGAATAACTAACTATCCAATGTGGAGTTTTACGATGATGAATCTGTTCGTATCAATGGACTTGTGGAATATTGTCAGTGGCACTTATCCAAGGCCAAGACAAGTTGGAGACATCCTCTAGAAAAGTTTTTTGTCCTATTTCTGCTCAATAGGAGGTTAGAGAAGAAGAGCGAACCACTCCATCATCAAGAGTCCTTCGTACTAGTATCAGATTATTTCCTATGGAAGAGCAATCTAGATGGGATTCAAGGGATGCACAAGCACTTTCATATATTGTTGTGGGAGTCAAGAGGCATATTATACCCCAAATCTAGTCATGCAAAACCTCTTGATAGGCTTGGGTTGAGTTATAGAATCTCTATCAAAGCATAAACCCTGCTAGCAAAGCGCATCTAAGGAGATATCTAGCCAACACAAGGATGAAAGTTGGTGAATCAGCTCAGACACATATTTTGAAGCGCAAAGATTTAGGAGATCAGTAACTCAATGTTGGAGTCAACGTTTCATATGAAGAGATGGTAAACACACTTCTTAACTCACTTCCATCTACATATTGTGATTTTGTTACTTCTTTATCTCTTTCTACAAGAGAAATAGAGGAGGAGAATACATGTCTAAGGTCTTTAAGTCTTTCCTTGAAGACAAAGGTATCTCTCATCAACTCACTTTTGCTAACACCCGAGAATAGAATGGTGTTGTAGAGAGAAAGAATAGGATACTTTTTGAGATGATGCACAATATGATGTCATCCAAAAATCTTTCTCCAAGTTTTGGTTTGATGCACTACATATAGCTAATCACATTCTGACTAGGTCTTCCACAAAAGCTTTCAAGTTTATCACACCTTATGAAGCTTATTATGGGAAGAAGCCCAATGTGAGTTATTTCAAAGTTTTTGATCCCCCAACTTATGTTCACATTGAGAAGAAGGATCCTGGTAAGCTTGATGTAAAAGCCATTAAAGCTAGCTTTATTGGTTATGCAATTGAAAGAAAAGGATACAGATTGTATGTTCCAAATACAGGTGATATCCTACTCTCACACAATGCATATATTGTAGAAAGTCAAATTTATAATAAGAAGGAAGAGATCCCAAAATTCATAAAAGCATATGACTTTGCATTTTTTAGAGGTAATTTGGATTCTTATATTCAGCCATACAAGGGGGGTGATCAACCTTCCCAAACCCTAAGATATGCACTTGATAAAGGTGAAGAGAGAGTTACATTACCTACATCTATACCTGGTCCATTATAAGTACCTCTTAAAGTTTTTACTTATGAAGTTGGAGAAGGTTCCAGAGTTCCAAAAGAAAGAGATACTAAAGAACGAGAATGGATTCCACTACTTTTCAAGGATACACCAAAGTGGTTATATCAAACTTGGAAGGATAGTGGTATAAACGAGTACATTGGAAGAACTAGAAGTCAAACAAGGAGACAACAAACAAACCAAGTAAATCATGTAGAAAATTTTGCCCACTTGATTTAGTTGAAAATGAATCAGGTAATGTTCAAGATGCATTACATAGTCCTCTATGAAAGAAAGATATGCAAGAAGATATTGATTCTATTCATAAGAATCAAACATGAAAGCTTTGCGAGTTACCAAAAGTTAAGAAAGCTATTGGTATTAAGTGGATCTTCAAAATCAAAAGAAAAGCAGATGGTACTATTGATTGGTATAAAGCAAGATTAGTTGTTAAAGGTTATGCAAAAAACAAAGGTATTGACTATGATGACACTTTTGCAACTACATCTAGAATGGGATATTACTTTCTTTAGCTGCATTCTTTGGTTGGAAAGTATACTAGTTAGATATCAAAATTGCACTGCTTAATGGTGATCTACATGAAGATGTTTATGTTGACGAGCTAGAAGGTTTTCAACAGACAATAATAGATAGGTAAATAACATTTAGTATGCAAGCTTATCAAGTCTTTATATGGTTTAAAGAAGGCACCGAGAGCTTGGTATGAGAAGATACATGACTATCTTCTATCTATTGGTTTTGAAAACTCAGATGCATCTTCCACACTTTATGTTGAAGTTGAAAAAGATGTTGTGATTATTATTATCATATATGTTGATAATATGATCATGTTAGATCCCAAGGATTCAGACCTTCAGTACTTTAAAGCATAGCTTAAGCATACATTTGATGTAAATGAATTAGGTATTTTGCATTAGTATCTTGGGCTTGAGTTCAAATATAGATATGACTGTATCTACATGACACAACAGAAACACATTGAGAAATTACTAGAAAGGTTTGAGATGATAGATTCGAAGCCTATTCAGACACCTATGATGTCAATGTGTCATTACATTCAAAAGCACATTGAGAACCATTTGATGCTACATTATATAGTCAAGCAGTTGGTTGCTTGATATATCTAGGTAATACATGTTGGAACATTCAGTTTATTGTTTCTCAAGTATCCAAGTTCATGCACAGTTAGCTCAAGATTGAGTGGAAATGAATTAAGAGATATATTTGTAGATATTAGAAGTTTTGTAGATTATTAAACCATGTACCATTATGAGATTGAAGGAGGGGGGTGTTGGAAGCAAGGTCACAATATTTCAAAAATCCTCAACACATAGCAATATGATGTATTGTTTTTGGAATACTCACAAGAAAATCACATGGATTAAGTGGTCTAAAACAAAAAAATTTAAAAGAAAATCAATGCTCTTAGGTTCAAAACCCATTGGTAGTAGCACAACGAGATCTTCATTGTTTTCGAAGAGCTATTTTTGGTCACAAATACTCCATCACTAAATTTAGTGAAAGTGGCTTTGTCCGTAAAAACTATCGCTGAAAATTATGATGTGATTTTGGAAGATGTTGTGCATACTTTTTGAAGAGTGATTTTTACAAGGATCTAAAACTATAAAAGAAGGGCATATGCTCATTGTTTGAGCATCTTCTCAAGGCACAAGACATGCTGAATGCAAGTTGAAGAAGATCATCTAGGTGGTCCTCTAGTTTGGGGAAGTGTTCTTACACACTTGGAGGAGGTGTGCTCTACATCTCAAGGACTTGGAGGGATTTTTATCAGCCAACCATCAACATCACTTGTTGAGTTACTATGAGTAACAAGTCTATTTTGGTCCTACCTGTTAGCTCACTAGTCTTTTGAGTTTGCTATAAAATCCTTATAAACTATTTGTATTCTCCATATTCACACACACACACACACACACTCGTCATACATCTTAGGCACACAATTTCTTGTATCGAGTTCCTATTTCTGCCTACATTCAGATATTGTCATCTTATATCGAATTCTTACATTGTAATTTGTCATTGGAATATAAGATAGTGTAGGTGAGCATCCTAGCTTATCGTATATTTTGAAAATTTGTCTATTCTCTCTGTATCTCTCACTCATCATATTTTTGAGCCTTAAGGTGTGTATGCTAAGGCTCATGTGTCGAAAGATCTTGTACCCCTGTGATTATTGTGAGTGAGGCCCACCCCACTTCCAAAAATTTTAACATGAAGATGCACTTCCATTACTCTCGATCACAAAATGGAAAAACAAAGTCAGCTAAAAGATGTTTTTGAAGTATTTTACTTGGTCTTCTTATTGTCTCTGTATCCTTTGCCTTCAATTGCATAACCAATAAAGACGTCTTTAATGGATTTTACATCAAGCTTACCTAGATCCTTCTTCTCAATGTGATCATAAGCTGAACAACCAAAAGCTTTGAAGTAACTCACATTGGTTTTCTTCCCATAATAAGATTCATAAGGTGTGATGAACTTCAAAGCTTTCATGGAAGACCTATTTAGAATGTGATTAGCTATATGTACTACATCAAACCAGAACTTGGGAGAAAGATGCATCAACTCAACAATTGTCCTATTCTTTCTCTCTCCAACACCATTCTATTCTGTTGGTGCAAATTTACAAGCCTACACATTTGGCTTAGCATGGAAGACATTGTGTGGAAGCACTTGATGATTCATGTGAACTATAGCTTGTAACTACTTGATCATTTACCATTGTAAATCATTAAATCCTTGGAGAATCTTTAAAAGCTTATATCTCGTGGAGTTAGGAGGAATATTAGATAAGAATTCAAGGTGAGGGAATGTCTCCTAAATCAAAGAAGTTACTTTTTTATTGGAGCCAAGTTTGAATTCAAAATTCAAACTTAGAGGAAATACTTATAAAAAGGTCTTGTAAAACTTGGAGGGTAGTGTGCCTCATTTAGAGCTCTCTCCTTGATCATTTGTAGAGCTTGAGTAGCTCACACCATAGCTCACTTAGTTCATCATCATTTTGCATCATTATAATGCCAATGACTCTATACAATCATGTGTTATAATACATATAGCTCATTGAACATCTCTGTCTACTTCTCTGCTATGATTACTCAAAACAGGCAACTTCTTCTGGTCATATCTCAGTGAATACTCAACCATTTTGCATACTCTTTGGCTTGTTGGAACCACTTAATGTCTACTTTGTGCTAAAAAAATTTCAAGGCATTTGGGAGAAATCATCTTCGAAGTGCTCACTGATCATCTACTGGTTAGTCCCCAAAAAGTCGGGGGTAAGATTTGATTTGCTAAAATGATTTCTTAGAGCATAGTTGATCATTTTAAATGATTCCACTTGCAATCATTAGATATCTAAGCTAATTGAATTCCCCCAAAAGGAATTTTGTCAATTGTTATTGTACTATGAGCTCTGAGTAAAAAACCTAGCAGGAGTATGGACTAAAATAGCAAGTTTTTCAACACTAGCTATTCTTGAACTAGTCTGTTTTGGATTAATTGTTTCAAGTTATCAACTCCAAACTAGATAGGTACTTTCTTGGTGTCATTTTCAAGCTAAAAGTGCCTACTTATAACTCTTAAGTGCATCAGGATGGTACAAAGCAGGTTTTAGAAATACCACCTCACTTCCTTGAGGTATCCATCCATCTCTTCCAACAGTGGTATGAGAGCAAGTTGAGGTCACATAGGAGATGATTTCCCTTCTTTCATTGAGAAATTGGACATGAATAATTATCTAGCATGGTTGTAATAAAGTAAGGTCTGTGTTCTAAGGATCCGATTGGTTCAGACAGATCTGAAATCGGACTCCGTTTGGTCATCCGTATGTGTGGCCAAAGATCTTGAGTCTAGACTTACTATTAGGCCATCTACTCTTGTAACCAACTAATCCACTTAGCCTAGTGGTTAAGACTCAAGGGTGTGAAGGATGAGGTCTTGGGTTCAACCCCCATGGGGTACATGGGGAGAGTCTTTTGCCCAAAGAAGTCTAGAACCTTCTAGAAGCATCCACTGGAGTTAAACTCTGGCTAACTGGGACACCTGGTGCACATGTAGTTACATGGCTGACACTTGGATGGTTAGTATCCACCTGCCCATGCAGGCAGTCCCTTGGAGAGAGCTATATATAGAGGCATATGGTCGGGAGAAGAGTCGTTCATTCAAGAGCATTTCCTATGGCTACGCTGTTGCATTGGTATCAGAGCACTCTCCATAGCTCTCTCCATAGCTTCTTGCTCATCATTTTTTCTCGCGGCCGTCTTGCTCTCTTTCGATCTGCACACGGCTGTCTTCAATAGCATACCGAAGTTATCATGGTGGTAATGGCTTTAGCTTAGGAGCTAAGAGTACCAAAAAGATTAGCCTCTGTTGTGAGCACACAGAGGAATCGAACCCACATCCCCCATTTGGGAGACCGCTCGCCTATCCACAAGGCCAAACAGTCGTTCGCGGCCTCCAACTGCGGCAACAACTCTTGGTCTAATTTTGGCGCAAAAGAAGACATTAGCAAGAAGATAAAAAGGAAGGTCGGCGTCGGGATTCGATCACATCACCTCCCAAAGAGCAAGCCATCCTCCTATCCAAAGAGACAACCGACTCGTGGGAGTTTGAAGCTGGAGAAGCTTGCTTCGATCTTCATTTTGGGTTGCAAAACTCGAAATTCACAGAGATAAAAAAGTGATCGCTTGGCGGAATCCATCCCGTGACCTTGGAAATCAGTCTACAACGTCTTATCCATTGGGGTAAAGGCAATCGGTGATCAAATTCTCTGCATATTCTTTGTTGTTCTACTTCTGTGTATTTCCTTTTATTCTGAGCCAAGTTTACTTGGATTATGACTTCTTCTTGAGCTGCTGATTACCCCAATTGAACCCAATTGCATATCTTTGCTGGGCAAAGCCAAAGAAAGCTAAAGGTTCGAGCAAAGTTTGAAGGAAGTGGAGTTGTGGAGTAAAGATCCGGAGGCCTAACTTTGTTATTATTCGAGCACCCTCGGCTAGAATCAAGTCGACCTCGACGGATCAAATAATCAGGGATGATTTCTTGTGATATTCTTGCATAGCTCTTTTGATTTTGTTGCATGCACCACCTGCGTTAGGAATACTAAAGTTAGTAAGTTTAATAACGCTATGTGTGCGATGGAGGGGACTTCTAGCCACGTCTCGCTTACGAGTACTACTAGTGCATCAATGTATGTTTCCATTCCTATGTTAGTAACATCCTCATTCATGACTAGACCACCAGTAATTTCACGTGCATTGCATTCATCTACACCTATGGTTTCAAATACTAGTCATGCGTCTGATGCATCTAAAATAGAATCGATGATTGTAGCATCCGACGTTGAGGATCCTACGAGGAAAGGGGAAACAAACACTACCTCAAACGAGGGGAAAGATATGGAAGGTAGGATGTTGCTAGTTGAGCAAAGACTTGGACGGTTGTCCAATATTCCAAATGAGGTTGCAGAACTCCGTCAATCTATTGATGGAATCCAAGATCACCTTAAGGCCATTTTGAACTTACTTCAGATGCCTAGGGATATCAATAAGGCTACTTTGGGTAGTCATACAGATACGATTGCTACTTCACCAATGTCTGTTAGGATGGAAAAGGATAAGGGATTATCCTCTCCCCATATAGACATGTTTCCCCTAACGGGAAGTATGAGCCGTCTTAGTTTGGTATCTTCTACTCCCTTATTTGCTACTTCGGTAGGGATGTCAGGAAGTCATAACCACCCAATGGATCTTTCCTTGGGAAAGGAGATCCGTCCTCCTTATTTCTCTAGAGAGGATAAGGATAGGAATAAAGATGCACTTTTGACCTTCTTGGAGAAGTGGAATGATGTCCACAAACTCAAACATACCCCCGATTATGTGAGAGTAGTAGAAGCAAGCTTACCACTAGGACCCAAAGCTTATACTTGGTGGATGAGTCTCTCTGAGACTCACAAGAAACCTACTACCTGGGTTGAATTTTATCACCATTTCAAGAAAGAGTTTCTCCCCGAGAATGAGGAGGAATGCAACTAGGAGGCGTGGGATAAATTTCAACAAAAAGGTAGACCGTTATCAGCTTATATGCCGAGATGTTATTCTGAAATTAAAAAACTTAGATGACTTTCATCGTCTTCACGGTTTTGTCAGAGGACTTAATTAGGGAATTCAAAATGAAAGTCAAAAGGCATGCACCTAAATCCCTAGAAGAGGCGATTAAGGTTGCCCAGATGTATGAGGATAACTCACGTCTTGATGTCCCGCAAGAAAGTAATTATTCCTCTCCAAAAGATAATCTTAAAGCGCAAAAGGAAAATTTGTGCTTTAAGTGTCTTAAGCCAGGACATTGTAGTCATGCTTGTCTAGTTGGAAGAGAAAGTAAGATCTCTTTGATTGACAAGGCAAAGGGTAAGCAGCATATACATCTGATTCAAACTTTGGAATTGGATACAAATTCAAGTGCAAAGAAGGTTCAGATAATGCACTGCAATAGTACCCATAAATGTCAGATCTCCAAAAACATGTGGCAACCTCAAGAGTTTGGTCCACATGATTTGGTGAAGCTGCATGGATCAGTCAAAGGGCACACCATCCGGATAATGGTGGATGACTCTGCTACGCATAATCTTATTAATTATGTGTTAGTGAAAAAACTAGCTCTTCCTCAGAAACCATCTCCTCATAAATACATTGTTTCCATAATGCATGGTCAAGACACCCATGTTTGCGACACAATGATATCTAATTTGGAACTAGAAATCCAAGGATTTAAAGACACTTTGGACTTCCAAATAATGAACATGGACTGGGTATATCTGGTATTAGGGAGAGAGTGGCTATGGAGTCTAGGACCTTCATTGACCAGGTGTTATTTTACTAACACTTTGGAGTTCCAACCTGATGGTGTAGTGTATAAAATCAAGGGCGAGCATGATGTTCCAAGTATCCCTTTGATTTCATGTACTGAACTTAAGAAACTTGTAAATAATGAAGCCATGACTCAAGCTTTTCTTGTCCTTGCACTGATGTAATAGATTCTGATAATATAAATCAAGTTTCTTATATCTCGTCTTTTATTCCTCGTGAAGTTCATATTAAATTTAACAATTTAATGAAGGAATTTAAAGATGTGTTCCCTAAGGAACTCCCCCACGGATTTCCACCCTCTCGTGGAAACATCAATCATAGTATAGATCTATTTTCGGGAACCAAGCCAAAATCTCAAAACCCATACCACCTCCCCTATGTCCAAAATCATGAAGTTGAGAATCAGATTCAAGACTATTTGGATAAAGGATTTATCTGCCCAAGCCAGTCTCCTTGGGCAGCACCCATCCTTCTAGTGAAAAAGAAAGATGGAACTATGAGGCTCTACGTAGATTATAGGGCTTTAAATAATCTTACAATAAAGAACAAGTATCCCATGTGTCGAAGATATTTTCGATAGCTTAAAGGGAGCTAAAGTCTTTTCTAAGATTGATTTACGCCAAGGTTATCATCAGGTTATAATCAAAGATGATGATATTCCCAAGATAGCCTTTCGAACAAACTATGGTCACTACGAGTTTTTAGTGATGTTGTTCAGGTTGACAAATGCACCCGCAATATTTATGACTTTAAGGAATCAAGTGCTTAAGCCGTACTTGGGAAAATTTGTTATAGATTTTCTCGATGATATTCTGATCTATAGTAAAGATCATGAAAGTCACTTAGAGCACTTGGAAAAAGTTTTTCAACTTCTTCGCGATAATAAAATTTATGGTAAAGAGTCCAAATGTGAATTCTCTACCCTAGAAGTAAAGTATTTAGGCCATATTATTTTTGTGGAAGGAATCAAAGTTGACCCTGAAAAGGTCCAAGCAATTCTTGAATGGCCTGAGCCCAAGACGATTCGAGAACTACAAAGTTTTCTCAGATTGGCAGGATATTATCGAAAGTTTATGGCTGGATATGCCAAGATTGTAGTACCTTTGATGGATCAACTCAAAGGGAATCATCAGAAGATAAATTGGAAAGAGGAACAAGCAAAGAGTTTTCAAGAACTTAAACTTTTAGCTTCGGCCCCGATTCTACAAATCCTAGATCCGAACAAGCCAAGATGCAAGTTCATCTGCAGTAGGAGCAGTACTAAGCCAAGACGGTCGACCAATAGCTTTCAAGAGTAGAAAGCTAAGTCCTGCTCAGCAAAACTACTCTACATATGAGCGAGAGATGTTCGCTATTATAAATGCTCTAAAGAAATGGCGCCATTACCTGTACGGACAAAGTTAATTATATTCTTTGATCAAGAGAGCATCAACTTGTTTGCAAACCAACCAGATCTGAGAGGTAGAAAAGCAAGATGGTCTGAATAGCTGCAAGAGTTCGATTATGAACTAAGGTACAGAAAAGGAAAGTTCAATGCAATGGCAGACGCCTTAAGTCGGATGCCTATGTTGAACAACCTAAGTTTTGTACAAAATCAAAGTGAATTTATTTCAACTTTGAAAGGAAGCTGCAAAGAAGATCCAAGCTACAATCAAGCATGGAAAGCAGTTGAACAAGCTGAACAGAATGAAGCAAGTACTTTTGAGAGAAAGTTTAAACACTATTTTCTCCAAGATGAATATTTGCTTTATAAAGGTAAGGTTTGTGTCCCAAGTATGCCAGACATACAAAATCAAGTACTTTTTGAATGCCATGATGCTCGAAGTGCAGAACACCCTGGTATTAACCGAACCTATGAATTAGTGAAACGACATTTTTATTGGCCTAGTTTACATCGAGATGTGCAGAACTATGTATCAAAGTGCCATAAATGTCAAGTCAATAAGTTATAATGACTTAAAGTTGGAGGATTGCTGCATCCTTTGGAAATTCCCAAAGGAAAGTGGGAAAGTATTTCCATGGATTTCATTTCTGGATCACCCCGCACTCAGAAAGGCTTTGATTCAGTCTGGGTTGTAGTTGATTGGTTTACTAAACTTGCTCAGTTTATTCCAGTCAAGACTACTTATGAGACTCCAGAACTTACAAAAATATTTGTAAATCAACTTTACAGACTTTATGGTCTTCTAGTAGACATAGTTTCTGATAGAGATGCTCGATTTACAAGTCATTTTTGGCGAGCAGTCTTTAGTAGACTTGAAACTAAACTAAGTTTAAGTACAGTTGAACATCCACACACGGATGGACAAACAGAAAAAGTCAATCAGATTTTGGAAGATATACTCAGAGCTTATGTTACTTCCAAACAGACTGATTGAGAAGACTATCTTCCTTTAGCTGAGTTTGCCTATAACAGTGCCAAGAATTCATCAACTGAATTCATCCAGCCTAGTTCCCCATATGCAATAGGACTTCAGAATGAACAAGTTCAAGTAGCTCAAGAATTCCTTCAAGACATTAATTTTAAACTTAAGTTAGCTAAAGAAACTTAAAGAAAGCTCAAGATCGTGCAAAGGCTTATGCCGATCCGAAGCGAAGAGATGTTACTTTTCAGGTTGGCGATCAAGTTTATCTTCGTATTCCTGAAAGATCAGAAAAATTCAAGACTGGTCAATGCGCTAGGTTGTCGCCTAGATATTGCGGTCCTTTTCCAATCACTAAAAAAGTTGGTTTGTGGGCTTATGAATTGCAACTTCCAGATGATAGTTGGATTCATCCAGTATTCCATATTAGTCGACTTAGGAAGAGTCTGACAGATTCAGATAATCTAGTTGGACAATAGGTTATACTTCATATCCCAGTAAGTGAAACAGTTCCTCATGAACCTGAAAGGATACTTCGCACCCAAGATAAACGTACAAGAAGTCACTTGTACGAAGAGTGCTGAGTAAAATGGACGGATGGGACTGAATAAAATTCAACATTGGAAAAAGTTTCCACAATCCAACGACGTTTTCCAGCTTTCAAGTTTTAAGATTGGTCCCAAATAAAGAAAGTTTTCTACTTTCAAGTTTTAAGTGGATAAACCGATCATGTTCTTCAAGATCTAGAATATGATAAGGTTTTTTACTTTCAAGTTCTAAGTAAATAAACTGTTTGAATGAATGCATGTTCTTCAAGTTTTAGAACATGAGGCTCGGGGGTTGCCTACAGTATGTATAGCTCTAATTTTTTAGTACGAAAATATTTTCCAAGGGGGGAAGAATGTAATAAAGTAAAGTTTGTGTTCTAAGGATTCGATTGGTTCAGACAGATCTAAAATCGGACTCCATTTGGTCATCCGTATGTGTGGCCAAAGATCTCGAGTCTAGACTTACTATTAGGTCATTTACTCTTGTAAACAAGTAATCCACTTAGCCTAGTGGTTAAGACTTAAGGGTGTGAAGGAGGAGGTCTTGGGTTCAACCCCCATGGGGTACATGGGGAGAGTGTTTTGCCCAAAGAAGTCTAGAACCTTCTAAAAGCATCCACTGGAGTTAAACTCTGACTAACTGGGACACTTAGTTACATGGCTCACACTTGGATGGTTAGTATCCACCTGCCCATGCAGGCAGTCCCTAGGAGACAGCTATATATAGAGGCATATGGTTGGGAGGAGAGTCATTCATTCAAGAGCATTTCCTGTGGATGCGCTGTTGCAATGGTCCTTGAGGATGAAAACCTATCTACAAGGATGAAGTCTCTATGGATACATATTAGAAGATGAGGTGATGACCATATTTAGAACCAAAGATCAACCTACAAGAGAGGAGCAAGAAAGACTCAACTCATGGTGTACCAAAGATGCTTTAGCCAGTTCATATCTACTTAACTCTATCTGTGACTTCCTTCTTCCTTATATTAGGAATTGCAAAACTTGCCAAGAGACTTGGGATACTCTATCTTCATACTTTTCTTCCATACAAGGGCTAGGAAGAATCAATGGTGGATGGAGTTTACTACTCAAAAGAAGCAACCTATCACTTCCATCCTTTGAATTTACAATTTTAATAATTGTGAGAGGTTCTTCTTCTTTTTGGGTTAACACTCCTACATCTTCTAGATAGTGCTCCTCTGAGAAGAAGCAACTATCCATCACAATGGACTCTAGAACATCGTCATTCTCTTCTTCTTCTATGACCTCACTAGGATCACATTCTTCCAACAAGGGCTGACACATGAACACTGAAATATCATAACCCTTCTCATCACAATGAGGTGTCCATTGTTCTTCATTGACAACAATGTCCATGGTAGCTAAGATTTCTGCCCAACCATGAGGCTCAAATTCCTCATCTGGAAATATCATTGGTGTATAGGCTGGGTATTTAAATGGTCTATCTCTTGTGGGAGTTCCTTCTTCTCTTGCTTTTAGGCGCTTTTCCTCTTCCTCTGCAACCTTGCACATCCACAAGTGAGTACCTTCATGCAGCCATGATGGATCAGGTGAACTTCCAAAATGCATAGAGATAGAATCTTCTTTCGCTTTGTGGATAGGATTCCACTGTAGGGGTGGTACATCTCTGAAGGTGTAATCCTTCAAGTTGACCTTGGTGGTGACCCCTAAGTGCTTTAAGTACAAGGAGTTGGTTCCCCAATCATGTACTATTTGCAATTGTCGTAGGAAGGGTCTTCCCCATATCATCTCATAGACATTACTTTTCTCAAAGTTTCATATAACAAAAGTGTGCTCAAACTCTACCCTACAAGTGGTTAGAGTTATCCCTTCAAGCAATCCTAGAGGTCTTTCAAAATGACCGTCTACCATTTGAAGCTTCATTCTAGTTGGTCTTAATGTGGGTTTGCCCCATCGCTTCCACAAGGAGGTGGTCGCAATAGCAACACCAACACCTGAATCTACGATTGCTTTGGTTGTGTAACCCTGGTAGGTGATCGGAAGATAAGTATTACCTTCTTCACCTTCACTCATGTCTCCTATCTTGTCTAGAGGTATCTCTAGAACTTTTTTCTTAGATCTTGCTTTTGGCATATTGGAATCAAGTTCTAGAACTTGATCCTTCACATGTTTCCATAGCTCTGGTTTTGCTTTGAGCAGCTCTTCTACAATGAGATGACATTGAACCTTAGTGTTCTTCATGACATCAGTGTTTCTTGGAACCACTTAGTCTTCATTTCTTATCAATATTGTGGGAGCTCTGATTTGAAGAGATTCAGATTCCCATGGGCCTATGAATTGAGGCAACTCTTGTAAAGAATTAGATTCAAAGTCTAATATTTCATCTTCTTGTTGCTATGCTTGGTCTCCATAAATGGAAGGAATGTCTTGGGGAAATTGGTCATGAAGATCATCAATCTCGGGAATAGGAGGGGGATTACCCTTCTCCTTGGCCCATTTTTCTTCTTGTAATTCTTGCAAGAACCCTTGAGAGTACTCTTGCATTGAAAGAGGTGTTCCCCCATCCACGGAATTAGGAACATAAGCTTTCCTGGGTAGTGAGCTTTCTCTTTCAACAACAGGTTGAGCCTGTAAAGGTAAAGAAACCTGCGGCTTGTTTACCAACTGCTCTAATCTTTCTAGTAAGCCCTGCAAATGCAAATCCGGTTTGACAGAGTTTGTCTGATTGAACTTTTGACTAGTCTCGAGCATAGCTTGAGCTACTTCTACCATTATCATGCACATTTTTGTCCATTCAATCTCTAAATCTGCTCTAGGGTAACTCTTGTCTAGGTTTGCAGCTGTTGGCCCTTCTTGAAGTTAAGTCTGGTAGGCCTTGAACATTGTGTCCAAGCCTTCTGGAGTTGGGTCTGCAAGAACAGACCCTGGTTGTGGTTTATTTACAATGGTTGGCGGGGTGGGATGAGGTGGTGTGGATGGAGCTTCGGCATGCGAGGTGTTTTGAGATGCAATGTCTTCTATTTTTGTTTTGGCATCTTTCAACCTTTCTTCTATTTCAGATAACTTTTTATTCCACTTACAATTGGTTCTCTCCCTGGTATCTTTCCATGTTCTTGTTTTCCTTTTACTAGGTTCTCTTGACTCACTTGACTCTGATTGATCAGTTGTTTTATCCTATTTTAATGCTTGTGCCCTAGTAACTGCCCGTACCGGAGCCACATTACTGCTACTTGAACTTGAATCTGCCACTAAACCTACCACATTGATGGGTGTAACCTTGGGCACACTAGAGGGATTCCTAGGACACTCTCTTGGAAGATGTTCCTTGCCGCACTCAGGACAAAAGCCTTGTATTGTGATGTTTTGTCCTTATCTTGGAGTGAGTGAGTGGGGACATTCACGAATGAAATGGTCGCCCCGACATCTAAAGCATGGTCCTCTAGGGTCTTGTGGTCTTACTTGTCTCAATTGGGACTACTATATATAGTTAAATATATAAAAAATAGGATTCTAGGATTAATAATACTATTTATACTTAAATATATGAAAAAACTGGGGTTTTACTATTCATATCGTATATATAATTAAGAACTTAGAAAATTAGGGATTTGGGATTTGTAATAGTTTATATACATAAGTATCTAAAGAATTGGCGTTTTACTATTAGTATTAGCAGATCCGGTTAGGGCACTAAGTTATACATCCATTAGCTATGCTATTCCTTCCTTCATGGCATGGGCTAAACTTTCAAAGTAAGTATGGAAAATGAATCGAGGCAACACCATGTTCACATCTTGTAATCTCTCTTATTGTTCTCCTTTACCCCCGAATGTTCACTCCTGATATTCAATCCCCAAACATTTCATTCCTAACATTCCATCTTCATCCATGATTACTCGGTTATCCACTTGTTTACTTCTTAGATATCTTGACCCCCCAGATCTAACTCAAGTACATTACTTTATCACTACACAATTCACATTCCAACGAGGGATGCAAAAGAATCAAGGACAGATAGGATAATACCACGTAGCTTTTTTATGCAAGAACATTCTTGAGAGGTCCTTGCATTGGTAATAAAACATGTTCTCTAAAGTACTATGGCATAGAGATTTCCATGAATACTTCTTCCATTGTTGGCATTACCAAACTGAAGAAATGAGGGTTTTCGGATTTATATCTGTTTATATACTTTAATACATACAAAACTACGGTCTTATTATTTGTTAAATTTAATTTACTAAGCTTCATGTATTCTCTATGAAACATACGGATATATGTTATTGTTTATAGGCATGACCGACAATAATAGTAGACCATGATATTAGAGTATTGTAAAGTTCCAAGACATCTTGTCTCATATGACTCTTGCACACTTGCACTTTTGGCCTCCCAGATGTATACAACATCCACCTTCATGATTCCTACTCACACTCGTACTCCGTCACTTACTCTTACTCTTCTAGCTATAGGGCAAACCACACATGCGGATGTGTGATCACCATAATATCACGAGGTGTCTAGTTCTAGAATGCCTACTAGATGGCATCATTTAAGATCCTCCGACACAAAGTAGCTCATCACATTGAGCATGAGGTCGGAATTCATCAGGTCACGATGGATGTTGTGCTAGTAATGAGGCATCTAGAGCACCAGAGTCATGTTGATCATCACAACCAATCACTCCAACCACACCTAATGCACCTTGGGGTGGGCACCACGCTTACTAGAACTTGGGGTGGGCAGTACACTTGCTACACGTTGAGGTGGGCATAAGGATAAAGACTCAAAAATTTGTATGTCTAGTCAAGATGGCCCCTACACATTGATGTTGTTTGCATTGCTATGCATCAATGTATGTGGTCACTCACAAAAGTACAATATAGCAACCATAGGCTCTTTCATTGGAAGGGAAAACACAATCTAGATTGAGCTGAATAAGAGAGTGTATCTATCGAGATTAACCTCAACATTTGGATATTTTAATCAATCCAAGAGCTCTGGTTCATTTGAAAGCTTTTCAAAACATTCAAAATGGCCAGAACTAGAGCTCTCGTTCATTTGAAAGCTTTTCAAAACCATTCAAAATGGCCAAAACCACAAGTTCTAGGTGGTTTTTTCCTCTTTGAGCACACAAAAACAAGGAAAGTCCATGACTAACCTATGTGATCATTTTCTTAATTCAAATGCTTAATTTAATATATTTTATTCCAATGAGCATATGAACTAGTATTTCAACCATTATGTCAATGGGCACGTGTAAAGACTACCGACAAGAACTACGATGCATATAATGGCTGATATACTCATGAAATACACATATAACCATGAAGGTTTAGATGTGTATTGAAATTTCCATATGTTTATCAATGCTTTCAATGAAGGATGCCACTAAAATACATGCTAAAAAAAGTCGATTATTGTATGAACTATATCTTGATTTCACTTGAAGAAAAGATATATCTCATCCATTAATATTCTATCAGAACTCTTATTGTCAACAAATTATTTATCCCTATCACCTCCTTCTTGTACCTTGTGTTTGGATATTTCAAGATTTTCATTTTCATTTTCTAGAAACTCCAGAAATAATAGGACATTTGTTTGGCATTCTTTTGGTACTAGGTGTTGGAAGAGATGGATATGGATACTTCAAGAAATGAAGTGGTACTTGCAAAACCTGCTTGGTACCAGCCTTGATACACTTCAAAGTTGAGTAGTAGGCTCTCTTAGCTTTGAAATGACACCAATAAAGCACTAATGCCCTTTGGAGTTGATGAATGTAATGATTGATCCAAAACAAATAACTTTAGAGATCACAATTTGTCAAAAACTTGTTATTTTGGTTCACACACCTACTGGTTCTTAAGCTCAGTGCTTCTAGCACAGTAGCAATTATGAAAATTACTTTTAGCAAAATCAAATTAGCTTTGCAAGCTAAATTTTTCAAGTGGAATCATTCAAGATAACAAACTATACTCAAAGAAATCAATTTAGCAATCTTAGAATCACCCCTGACTTTTTAGGAACTGCTTAGAGAAATACCAGTGACTGCTTCGATCATGATTTCTCTCAAACGGTAGTGTCAATTGACTTGAGACTTTATCAGCATATAGAAGACTTCAAGCTAGTTTTAAGAAGCTATAGATCTTGCAAAATGATGGAGTAATCGTGAGATATGCTCAGTCAAAGATGACTATTCAAAGAAATCATAATAGGAGAATAGACAAAATTGATCAATGACAAGTTTGTATTATAACACAATGTTGTACAAGGTCATTGGCATAGAGAATGATGCACAATGAGGATAGTTGAGTAGCTATGGAGTGTGCTTACTCAAGCTTACAAATGATCAGTCTAATGGTCTCAAATGATGAAGTGTTGTCCCACAACTTTTCCAAAGTCCTTTTATAACTTGCTCCACAATTTGAATTCAAATTCAAATTCTTGGCTCTCTCCATAAAGTGAATCCTATGATGTAGGCAATATTCTCTCATTAGGAACTCGTAGCTATGTTTTCTCCTAACTTCCACAAGTTGTGGCTTTTACAAAGATTCTTCAAGTAATTGACTTTTACCAAAGATAAATGACTAGCTATTACAAGATGTGGTTCACATGAACCATTTAGTGCAGTAAGATAAGTCCATAGAGTTTCTCTACAATATATCAAATGTGAAGGCTTGGGTAAATTGCACCAATAGCTCCCCCTCAAGCCAAACATTTAGTTTCCATAGCATTATTGATCTTCAAGTATATCCTGCAATCCAATCATAGTCTTCAATCTGCAATTCTTGGTACCATCAAGTGCTTTGGTTAGTAAATCTCCAAGCTGCATATTAGTAGATACATAAGCAAGTTGAATTTCCTTTCTCAAGAGCTTATCTCTAACATAATGATAGTGCACCTCTATGTGCTTGGTTCTATCATGATAGACATGGTTGGCTACAAGATGTAATGAACTGGTATTGTCACCAAAAGTCATCGGTGAGTGAGTGTGAAGTCCCAAATCTGAGTATAAAAATCTAATCCATATAGCTTCCTGAGTAGCATTAGCTAATCCCCTATATTCAGCTTCTATTGAGGATAGAGAAACATTTGGTTGCTTCTTTGAAGACCATGAAATTGGTTTATCTCCTGCGAAAGATACATACCCAGAAGTACTCCTTCTATCATCCTTGCATCCTGCACAATCTACATCTAAATATAGCTTTATATCTAAATCTGATGTAAAAGGGAAGAAAAGACCTTGGTTTTGAGTGCCCTTAAGATAGTTCAAAACTCTTTTAGCTTCTTCCAAGTGAGTACTCTTGGTTTATGCATGAACGACTCAAAACACTTACTACATAACAAATGTCAATCCTTGTCAATGTGGCATAGTTCAAGCTTCCCCCTATGCTTTGATAACTTATAATGTCTTCAAGTTCAACCCCTTCATGGGCAGTTAATTTTTGATTTCCCTCCATAGGAGTGCTGGCTATTTTTGCATTCTCCAATTGAAACCTTTTCAACATGTCTTGCACATAATTCCTTTGAGTGATGTAGATGCCTGAGTTTGTATATACCAACTCAAGTCCAAAAAAATATTTGAGTAACCCTAGGTCACTAATCTTGAACTCTTGCATCATCTGATTCTTTATATGTTTGATGCCATTGGCATCACTTCCTATAAGGATAATGTCATCAACATATACACACAAGTATATCACCTCTGAATTGCTCCTTTTGAATAGTTGGTCTTGAAGATATGTCACCAATCTGTGGTTCCATGCACTAGGTGCCTATTTTAAACCATAAAGAGCTTTCTTCAGTTTGCATACATGTTTTACCTTTATTAGATCTTAATAGCTAGGAGGTTGAGCCATGTACACCTCCTCTGAAATCCAACCATTAAGAAAAGAATTTTACATCAAGTTGATACAGATTCCAATTCCCTGTTGCAGCTATACTTACCAATATCCTAATGGTAGGCATTTTAGCCATAGGTGAGAAAGCCTCTTCATAGTTTACCCCATGTGTTTGGGCAAACCCCTTGGCTACAAGTCTAGCTTTATACCTGCGTGTAGTTCCATCAGAGTTTCTTTTCATTTTGTAAATCCACCTAGAACCAATTACCTTTATTGAATCTTTCTCGGGTACAAGATCCCAAGTATCACTCTCTTGGAGTTCCTCCATTTCCTCATCCGTGGCTTCTTTCCATTCTGATTTAGTACAAGCTTCTTCATATGACGAAGGTTCTTCAAAAGATGAATCTTTAGCAAGATAAATGGAATGCTTGGTAACTAAAGAAGTGTCATACCCATATCTGATTGGTTTCTTGCTCTCCCTTTGTGATCTTCTAATTGCATGGTTTGATCATTTAGGTATGTCTTCCAACCTCTTCATCTTGACTTTGCCCTTTGATCTCCATGCCTTGAATTCTTCTAGGTTGATGATGTCCTCATCATTTGATTTGATGTCTTCAATTCGACTTGGCTCTTCCTTGGTGAGGCTTAGAAACTCCTCTTCCAAGTTATATGGCAACTTCACCTTCCTACATTCACTTTCAAACCAAGAATCATTCTCATCAAGCACAACATCTCTACTGACCATAAAACCCTTGTCAATGTGGCATAGTTCAAGCTTCCCACTATGCTTTGATAACCTATAATTTCTTCAAGTTCAACCCCTTCATGAGCACTTAATTTATGACTTACCTCCATAGGAGTGCTGGCTATTTTTGCATTCTCCAATTGAAACTTTTTCAACATGTCTTGCACATAATTCCTTTGAGTGATGTAGATGCCTGAGTTTGTATATACCAACTAAAGTCCAAAAAAATATTTTAGTACCCTAGGTCACTAATCTTGAACTCCTGCATCATCTGATTCTTTATATGTTTGATACCATTGGCATCACTTCTTGTAAGGATAATGTCATCAACATATACACACAAGTATATCACCTTTGAATTTCTCCTTTTGAATAGTGAATCCTTGGTCTTGAAGATATGTCACCAATCTATGGTTCCATGCCCTAGGTGCATGTTTTAAACCATAAATAGCTTTCTTCAATTTGCATACATGATTTACCTTTATTGGATCTAAATAGCTAGGAGGTTGATCCATGTACATCTTCTCTGAAATCTAGCCATTAAGAAAAGCATTTTTTACATCAAGTTGATGCAAATTCCAATTCCTTGCTATAGCTATACTTACCAATATCCTGATGGTAGGCATTTTAGTCATAGGTGAGAAAGTTTCTTCATAGTCTACCCCATGTGTTTGGGCAAACCCCTTGGCTACAAGTCTAGCTTTATACCTGTTTATAGTTCCATCAAAGTTTCTTTTGATTTTGTAAATCCACCTAGAACCAATTACCTTCATTGAATTTTTCTTGGGTACAAGATCCCAAGTATCACTCTCTTGGAATTCCTCCATTTCCTCATCCATGGCTTCTTTCCATTCTGATCTAGTACAAGCTTCTTCATATGATGAAGGTTCTTCAAAAGATGAATCTTTCATAAGATAAATGGAATCCTTGATAACTAAAGAATTGTCATACCCATATCTGATTGGTTTCTTGCTCTCTCTTTGTGATCTTCTAATTGCTTGGTTGGATGATTTACGTATGTCTTCCAACCTCTTCATCTTGACTTTGCCCTTTGATCTCCATGCCTTGAATTCTTCTACGTTGATGATGTCCTCATTGTCTGATTTGATGTCTTCAATTCGGCTTGGCTCTTCCTTGGTGAGGCTTGGAAACTCCTCTTCCAAGTTATATGGCAACTTAACCTTCCTTCATTCACTTTCAAACCAACGATCATTCTCATCAAACACAACATCTCTACTGACCATAAAAACCTTTTTGGATGGATTATAGAACCTATATCCTTTCTGATTTAAATCATACCCTATGAAGATGCACTTCTCTACCTTAGAGTCTAGCTTACCTCTGATTTGAAATGGGATATGCACATAAGCAACACATCCAAAGATCTTGCAATGATCAAGTGATGGCCTTCTAGAATGCCATGCTTCATATGGGATCATCCCATCAAGTGATTTGGATGGAAACCTGTTAATAAGATAAGTGGCAATAGATACACTCTCTGCCCACAAACAATTTGGTAACCTTTTTTCATTTAGCATTGACCTAGCTATTTTAACAATCAACCTATTTCTCCTCTCTGCTACCCCATTTTGCTCAGGGGTATACCTTGTTGTAATTTCCCTTTTGATTCCTCTATCTTGCAAGAATGCATCAAATTCATTTGAGAAGTACTCACCTCCTCCATCTGACCTTAGTCTTTTTAGACTCCTTCCTATTTGGTTTTCCACAGGTGCAAGATATTTCTTAAAACAACTGAACACTTCATCTTTGTGCTTCATAAAATATAATATCGTCCACCTACTGAAATCATCAATGAAAGATACATAATACCTTGAGCCTAAAATAGAAGGGTCCTTGCTTGGTCCCCACACATCTATGTGGACATGTTCCAAGTAATCCTCATGCATGTAGCCTTTCTTTGAGAAGGGTAACCTGTGAGATTTACCAAATTGATATGCACCACATTTATAGATCATGTGTTGCTTGGATACATTAGGTATCCCAAGCACACATTGATCCCTACATATCTGTTTTAATGTTCTTTCGCCTATGTGTCCAAATCTCTTGTGCCAAATCTCAAGCTCAGATAAGGTTTGATCCTTATAATTATATCTTCAAGCTCAAATGTGAAAAGTCTATCTGTAAGGTACATATAGAACCCTGCTCAATAGATTTCTATTGCCATCAGAGGTTTTGACATTTCCTACCTTGATCACTGAATGCTTGGTGTAATAAAGTAAGTCTATGATCCAAGGGTCTGGCCGGTTCAGACAGATCTGAAATCGGACACCGTTTGGTCATCCGTGTGTATGACCAAAGATCTCGAGTTTAGACTTACTAGGAGGTCTTGTGCTCTTGTGAACAAGTGAACCACTTAGCTTAGTGGTTAAGTCTCAAGGATGTGAAGGACGAGGTCTTGGGTTCAATCCCCATGAGGTACATGGGAAGAGTATTTTGCCCAAAGAGCTCTAGAACCTTCTAGAAGCATCCACTGGACACTTGGCGCACATGTAGTTACATGGCTGACACTTGGCTGGTTAGTATCCACCTGCCCAAGAAGGTAGTCCCCTGGAGAGAGCTATATATAGAGGCATTTGGTTGGGAGGAGAGGCATCTCTCAAGCATGTGGTGGTCGTAATCGCTACGCTGTTGCATTGGTATCAGAGCCAAGCTTTCATGGTGACCTTGGGGGACATCATCACCTTCATAAGTTCTTATCGAATTTTTGTATATCCTTTCTTATACACGCGTCTCTTCTACTTTCTTGGTTCGCGTGCACGCATATCTATGGTGGCGACAGCCTTGGCTAAGGAGTTTAGCAAAAGATATCTTCATTTTCTACTGCGAGCCAGGGTGATCGAACCCCCATCCCCCCGATTGGAGCACGCTGCTCTATCTAGAAGAGCATCACCGTCCACGTGAAGTATCTCCGCAGCAAATTCTATTGATGGGAGTTTGCGTTGAAGAAGATTCAAAAAGGTGTGTTCCCTGGTGCAGGGATCGGGTTTCGAACCCCTGCCCCCCCAACTGAAGGACGCCCGCCTATCCATACTGCCGACGGCGGTTCACGCTCCATATGCCTGCAGAGAATCATTTTCTCTTGTAATCGAGCGCTGCAGCAGATCGTAAGAAAGAACAAATAAAAAGCCACTCTTCTCTGCTTCCGCCCGCGAGATTCGAACCCAGGCGGCCAGATTGAGAGGAAGTCGACGTGACCAAGGCGCCAAGGAGTTTTCCTTGTCATCGAAGACAATATTCTAATGCAGTAATCTGCTCAGAAGTAGTAGCCAAGTTTTTTTTCTTCATCCAAAGAGCCAAGTCCTCTTATCCATCCAAGGAGCCAAATCAGTTGTTGCAGGCCGAACCCGAGGAGAATTCCTGTTTGAAACAAAGCAATAACCAAGGAGAATCAAGGATTGAGCAAAACTTGAAGGAAGAGGAGCTGTGGAGTGAAGATCCGGAGGCCTTTTGGTGATCGAAGTCAAACTAACTTTGAATTCGGACCAAAGTCTTGAGAGAAAAGCTCTTCCAAAGGATCAAGGGAAGGACGTAGCTCTATGTGGAGCTAAGTATTTTCCAGTTTCTGCTTGATCTTAATGCTTGATTTATCTTGTTTTCATTATTCTACACTTAATCCTAGATGCATATTGAAATAGCTAAGATTTCAATCGATTAAGTCTAGATTAGGATAATGAAAACAATCAAATTCTCATTCCAAGCATTAGTTTGCATTAAGGAAAGACTTGATTTCAAAAGATCCTTGTGCATCAAAGAATGTATTTTGGTAGTTTAAATACATATTTCCTTTCCATTGAGTAAGTTTTCTATTGCACCTCAAGGGTATGTTTTTATATCATAGTGCATTAGGACAAAGGAAAGGATATACATGCATTAGGATTGCATGATATACATTCTTAGTACAAGAAAAAATCGTGCATCAAGCTCATGCATGATTGTTGTATTATTTTTTGAGCATGCAAAGAACATGCATGCATACGCATGTGAGCATATGCTTTTGCATGTGGATACATGCATTTGCATGATAGAATGGAATGCTGTTTGCAAGTAGATATGAGAATGTACTCTCTTAGTATTTAGCTTACTTTATAAGCTCGCAGTTTGACCTTAGGGAAGACCAAGGACTAGTTAGTTGCAAAGACATACTAGTTCTAGTATTGCAACTCAAGTAATTAGTCGATTTCTTCCCAAGTCGATACTCTTCTATCAAAGACAAATACTTAATGAGAATTAAGTATGTTAGATGTCTTGCTAGGTATGAGTAAGCACTAAGAGAAAGTTAAGTAATAAATTTCCTTGATGACCAAGAAAATTTAATTACTTGCAAACTCTTTTGTGATGTATCATGACTCTAAGTCCTGGATGTACTTAGAAAGTCATGCGGATAAAGCTTTAGTTGATTAGTTATATATTTTATGTAACTTCTCAAGCATCCCAAGGTTGGATGAGAACATCAACTATATTTCCAAGTTCCTTGAGTACTCTTCTACTTAGCAGATTTCGAAAGTTTAAAGAAGTTTCTTTGTGGTTTCAAGATTTGTATCTCATGATGAAACCTCGGTAAGCGACTTTTTGGAATTGAGATATGAAATAGTCAAGCCTTCTATTTCATGTGAGATCATTCTCCTACCATGTTTAAGATGAATTTAGTTTTGGGAAGGAAGATGTTCCAAGTAGAGGATCTTAATTGATTCATGAAATCTTCCCAAAATACACATAAATTCATATTATATGATAGGTCCAAGGAATGATGAAGGCAAAACCTCTTTAGGATATAAATGTTTTGCCAAGATATAAAGGTACCAATCTTTTATAAATTTTCATTTGATTTCATCCTAAGGGGTGATGGAAATCAAAGGTTAAACCTCAACATCAATTGATCCTTGATATCAATAAAAGGATGTTAGGTTCTATAGTTGCATCTCTGGTAAATGATGCAACTAGCTAAGCAATCTTTAGGAAATAATATAAGTTCCTAAAGACTTGAAGCAAGTGTGAACTTTTTATTTAGGAGTAGAAAGTTCCAAGAAATGGATTTTCAATCCATGAACTTCGCCTAAACAAGTTATAAAGTTCAAAGTGTTCATAGTTGCATTACTATTGGATCAAACAATAGATGCTTGGACTTTTAAACATAAATTTGATTAGTGAAATATGTTTAAAGGACTCTAGTAACATCTGAAGATTGACCAATAATAATGAGTTTTGTATCAAACTCAAGAATAGAAGTCGATATCACATAAATGAAAGTTCAACTTAAACTTTCATACTGGCAAATGTGATATTTCGTCTCTAGTTTGATACTCAGGAAATAAATACAATTGAATCAGTAAATTTTTTGGATATTTTTTGAAAGAAGTTGGACTTTGATTTTGAGTTGATCTTTTCAACTTAAGATTTAATTGACTAAGTCAAGCATCAAGTTCCTAGTGTAACTTGATAAATTCACTCTTTCGACTCAAAGAAATGCACAAGAATTGCATTCACGATTAGGAGTCAAAAAGACTGAATGTGACATGAACTTAGTCTCAAGTGAAGCATTATTTGAATACGAAACTCATCGACAGAACCTCAGTGGGTCGACACACTGATGTTGATTACCACACTAGTATCTTGTGGTAGAATGATGTTTTTGATATCCTTTGAATCTTTTTGAGAATCCAGCTTATTTCTCTGAAAGATAAAGACAATGCTTCAATATCTTATTGAAATAGATCGTTGAGAAGTTAAAATCCTGAGTCAACTAGACTTTGACTCATAGCAAGTTTATGTATGTGCGAAGTTTGAATTGGTTGTACAAAGTCTTAGTTATCTCTTTCCGCTTTCCAAATCTTTTAGAATTGACTCAGATATGGTATCTGATTTCTTTTTGCAAAAGACCAAGGATAGCCGGTTAGAATTAGATAACTAACTTGAACATCCTAGATAGATGTTATGTACAAGAACCTTTTCAATCTTCAAAAGATGCTAAGTCTAAGTAGACTTATTCATTTGATTTTGCTTCAAGTTATAGCATAAATCATTTCCTAGAGTCCAGTATACTCTAGAATAAAGAAGTTAGGAATTGCTCATTGGATTGACAATTCCCAAGAACTTTCAGTTAAAAGTCTTTGAGAAAAGTGTCCTAAGTTGGACAATTTTCATTTTGAATTTGAATTGGTGAAGTAAGTATGGTTGATTCCACCGAAATGGTAAACTTTCTCCTACAGTTTACAAAGGATTTTTTAAACTCATAAGGACAAAGTAGTCCTCTAGTCGGGTAAAAAAATCAAGTAACTGTTAGATAAAAGTAAACCATTGTACAGACATCTAAAGTTAGATGTATGGGACAACCACACTTCAAGTTCTTCAAAACAAATTCAAGTGAATCAAGAATTCTCAAAGTCTTGCGAGGGATAAGAATCCCACCTTCATTACTAAGCCCATGCACCAGTTATGCCTAGAAATGGACTAGTAATTTGAATCCACCTAATTCACATGTTTGTGCCTAGATCGCACATCCAGAAACTGTGAATTAGCCAGGGATATGTGTTTAGATCCACCTTTATTATTCATTCACTATTTTGTACTTTGACTAGTTTATCAAAGTACAAAATAGTGAATGAATAATAAAGGTGGATCTAAACACATATCCCTGGCTAATTCACAGTTTCTGGATGTGCGATCTAGGCACAAACATGTGAATTAGGTGGATTCAAATTACTAGTCCATTTCTAGGCATAACTGGTGCATGGGCTTAGTAATGAAGGTGGGATTCTTATCCCTCGCAAGACTTTGAGAATTCTTGATTCACTTGAATTCACTTGAATTTGTTTGTGCCTAGATCGCACATCCAGAAACTGTGAATTAGCCAGGGATATGTGTTTAGATCCACCTTTATTATTCATTCACTATTTTGTACTTTGACTAGTTTATCAAAGTGCAAAGCGAGATAGTGTTTAGAATCATTTGGGCAAGGATGCCACCACAGAGATGAGACATGTTCTTCCAGTTCTAGAACATGATCATGTTCTTCCAGTTTTAGAACATGAGGCTCGGGGGTTGCCTACAGTATGTATATAGCTCTATTTTCGAGGACGAAAATATTTTCCAAGGGGGGAAGAATGTAATAAAGTAAGTCTATGATCCAAGGGTCTGGCCGGTTATGACAGATCTGAAATCGGACACCGTTTGGTCATCCGTGTGTATGACCAAAGATCTCGAGTTTAGACTTACTAGGAGGTCTTGTGCTCTTGTGAACAAGTGAACCACTTAGCTTAGTGGTTAAGTCTCAAGGATGTGAAGGACGAGGTCTTGGGTTCAATCCCCATGAGGTACATGGGAAGAGTATTTTGCCCAAAGAGCTCTAGAACCTTCTAGAAGCATCCACTGGACACTTGGCGCACATGTAGTTACATGGCTGACACTTGGCTGGTTAGTATCCACCTGCCCAAGAAGGTAGTCCCCTGGAGAGAGCTATATATAGAGGCATTTGGTTGGGAGGAGAGGCATCTCTCAAGCATGTGGTGGTCGTAATCGCTACGCTGTTGCACTTGGTGTCATCACCTCTTTGCACTTGGTGCTTTCCCTTGGGTTCCTCAAGATCAGAGAGAAGAGCTACATTTCCTGCCACATGGTTTGAACATCTTGAGTCAATATAGAAAAGATGGTCATCATTCATACCTTGCTTTGAAGTCATGTTCATAATCAGAGGGGAATCCTCTTGATCCTCTGTGTAATTTTTGTAATCTTTCCTTGATTTGTAGCCTCCTTGGTAGTTGTCATTGTATTTATTGTTGTAGTTGTTATTGTAGCCTTGAGTATGATTGAATCTTCCTCTTGATTGTGTGTAGCCACCTCTTTGGAACCCTCTACCTCTCTGATTCTTGAAGTTCCTGTAACACTCATCTGCAGTGTGATTTGATAAACCACAAATATTGCATGGGGAAGAGTTGAAAGGTATCCCCCTACCTTGCTTACCTCATCTGCCCCTTCCTCTTGAGTTCCTACCTCTCCTTGCATAGTTAGCTTGAGAGGTAGTACCTTTATCTTCAAGCTTTTTACTTTTCCCTTTCTCTTTAGACTTTCCTTTATCTATGTATAGAGCAAAAGACTTGTTACCTCTTGATGAATCTCCATTCATGTTAAGCTTGACTTCATGGGTAAAGAGTTGTCCCATGAGTGTGGTAAGATGTGGAATTTGCATGTCCATGTATAAGTCCATAGTAGTTGTGAAGGCTTCCCATTTGTCATTTGCCTTGATGCTAGTGATTACTTGTCTCACAATTTTCTCTTCTTCAATATCCTCTCCTATGCGTGCCAATTGGTCAGCCAAATCCTTGACTTTGGTCACATACTCTGAAACACTTTGCTTGGATTGCTTCCTTTGAGTGGTAAACTCAATCCACAATTGATTCTTTCTTGCTCTTTTATTAGAAGAAAAGTATGAAGACAATGTATCCCAAGACTCTTGAAATGTTTTACAATTCCTAATATGTGGAAGAAGGAAGTCAGAGATAGAGTTAAGTAAGTAACACCTTGTTAATGCATCTTTTGCACACCACGAGTTGAGTCTTTCAAGCTCCTCTCTTGTAGGTGCCACGCAATACATCCTCCGCTGTCTATTGTGAACAAGTGAAGTCAATCACTACGGACAGTGCCCCTAGAGAAGAGCCCATCCTTGCAATAACTTCTCTGCCAAGGCTGGACTATGATCGATAGAGGTGCGGCTCATGTTGCTTTGATTCATGGTCAAACATGTAAGAGAATGCATGAATTATAATGTGCATCTTTGTTTTCATTGACACTGATAGACAAGGATCCAAATGGCAGCATCTCATTTGCAGCATCCTGAGTCATGTCTTTCATTTCCCCGAATTCAATAGATATAGTGGGATAATGCCCAATGTAGCTTTCTATATCTGCTCAAAACAGGTCTTGTTTGTTGTCTCTCTCTCTCTCTCTCTCTCTCTCTCGCTTGTTGGCAAGACACGACAGTTCACAGACAGAGAGATTACGATTGTTTTTGCATCAACACTGGTTCTCGTTCAGCCTTTCGTATCTCATTCCCTGTTCTCGTTCAATCTCTCGTTTCAGCGAAAGCTATGGCAGCTAGAGGTGCGGCACATATGGCTTAAGGCTGGTCGCGATGCTCAAAGGGTTGGGTCTGGAGCTCCTGTGTATCTAGCCACCGTGCTTGCGTATCTTGCAATAGAAGTTCTTGAGCTTGTTGGGAATGCCGCAAGGGACAACAAAAAGGATCGCATAATTCTGCGACACATTCAACTTGCAGTCAGAAACGATGAGGAATTGGGGAGGTTGCTAGGTCATGTAACCATTGCTAATGATGGTGTTCTTCCTAACATTCATTTTGTTCTTCTGCCTAAGAAGTCGATGGAGAAGACCTCCAAAGCTGGTTCTGCGAGTCAGTCTCAAGAGTTCTAGAAACCTTTCGTGCATCTACAATTCCCTTTGTGTAGGAGAGAGCACTGAGGTGGCACAACACAGCAGCCAGTGGTGGCACTCTCTATGTTTCAAAGGTGGCAAGCACCTGATTTGAACGCAGGTACAGAGTCCGATGCAAGGAGTTGATGGGAGCGCTATAGCTTCTCAGTGCTCTGTGAGCTAGAAACAAAGAAGACTAGTGTCCATTCAAAGAGAGATAAGGTTCTGTCGCTGCCAGACGCTATGTTCGAATAGGAGAAGGTACAATACATCAAAAGTATTATGTCGCTTTCAGATTCTCTGTTCAAACAGAAGAAAGGACGTAGTATCTATGAACTTCTGTGGGATGAAGAAAGATTGATGGCTTGATTCCTCAAAACTCTGCGCCTCGAACTATTAAAAATAGATATGCGAAACAATGTTTATAAACACTACAAAAACTTAAGATTTTCCATGGACTGTTGAGAAATATAGAAATAGTCACAAAAGGAAAATCGACCAGCAAGGGGTGTAACAAAAGAGGGTGGGTGGGAGGGAAAAATAGGGAAATGGTGAGATAATGGGTGGGAGGGTGGGCAAATGGGCAAAATGAAGTCGCAAAGAGTAAACTGATGGCACAATGCTTCTCGAAAATGAGTGGAGAGCAACACCACCAAACTCAAGCACCACCACCACCAAAATCACTGCCATACCATGTAGAGAGTACGCACTCATGCGGATACAAAATGGAGATGCACTCATGCAGATAGAAATGTAGATGAAGTAGGAGCAATCATGTCGTCAACATGTTTCCCTTCTTTTATTGATAAATTGCATACGAACAACTACCAAGCATGGTCCTTGAGGATGAAGACATACTTACAAGGAAGGAGTATCTATGGATACATACTAGGAGATGAGGAGATACCCATTTTTAGAAGCATGGTCCTTGAGGATGAGGAGATATCACAATCATAGGCAGTCGAATAGCTTGCCTGGGAGAGGGTGGAGAAAGGAGCCATCGGCATAGAGAAAGAGGATGGCCAAGTCTGTAGCTATGCGCATGTTGTGGAGATAGAATCGAAGAACCAACAATCAATAATTGATATCATCAATGATGTCAAAGGCAAAAATTTAAGTCGGTGCAAATTAAAAACTCCACACGACTCTAGAGTCTTGATCATTCTTATTTTTATCACTAGTAAGTTTCTTTTTTTGAAAGCGACAAGCATATCCATCTTCAGATCCACACACTGACTGGAGAAGATTCTGACGAAGAGCCATGAATGATGCACTGAATCGGGTCAAAATGATAGATTATTTTGTGTACTAAGACATTACTTTTGCCATATGTGGAGTCAGGACCCACTATTCTTATATTTCCAAAATGCATGCCAATTACTCATAACTAGATTTCGTCCTTTTTCCCATCCTTTATGATCATTTGTAATTCTTCTCATTTGTATTAGCTTTCTACTACTCAAAAGGGCTTGTTGTTCATCTTTGCACTAAGTGCATTACACATCACCTTTGCCTTCCATTATCCATAAGGTATTAACCCTTCTCTTTGAGCACACCATTTGGCACTAAGTGCCTCCCTCTTTGTACACTCAAAATATAAAAAGAAAAGTATCGTGTGTGTGCACTTTTGTGGGTTGGAGGCTACTCGAAGCCCACCCACAAAGTTTCTTAAGTTCCCAAGCCTGCTCTAAGGCTCAATCGGTGTGCAATGGGCTAATCTAAGCCCCCTCCTCTCGCATCGACTTCTCTTGGTGTTGTACAAGTGCAAGGCTACTCTAAGCCCCCCCCCCCCAAGAATTCTAAGTTTGGTGCAGTTGTTCATTTCAAGCTTTGCAATTATTTTGAAGCGCTGTCTTTGATAGTGTTTCTAAACACTTTATCCTCAAAGCTTTGTAATGACCAAAAGTGAGGGTAGCTCATTATCTATGGCTAACTTCTTACCCTCTTTCACCCCTATTTTTATGCCTAAGGATGAACACCTCAATGGACCAAATTACAATCTATGGAAAGATGTCATGCACGCATATCTCTACACGAATCTCCTTCATGAGGTAGTAGACGGGTCAGACCCCGAACCCAATAGGGATACCAACTTAGAAAATTGGCATGTGTGGAATGTCAAGGACAAAAGAGCTTTAGGTCAGCTGTTACTTGCGTGCGACGAACTGATGAAAGGACATATCCCGGCATGTAAGACATCCAAGGACGCTTGGGATACATTAGCCGCTTTGTATGAGGACAAAACCTGTTCGAAACTATATGCATTAGAGGCCAAGTTTCATAATTTGACAATTAGGCCACACGACACAATTACCAAGGTCATAGCCCAATTTGAGGACTACCAACGTAAATTAGCACTATGTGGTAGGGAGATCTCTAGTGAAGACATGGCCATTAGGCTTCTTAACAAGTTACCTAAGTCATACGAGACATTTGTCACAACTTTGTATAATCGCAGCCAAGTCTTATCTTGGGAAGAGGTTCGTCGACTATTTCTCCTTCACGACTCGTGAGCCAGATCAACTTCCTCCCAAGAGTCTGCCATGAAGGCCAAAGGACTATTCAACAAGGGCAAAACCACAAGTCATCATGCTAGCAATGGATCTAAGCAAGGATCGCATAATTCATTGAAGAAGTTCACCTGTAATTTTTGCAGAAAATCAAGACACTTAGAAAAGTTTTTCTATAAAAAGAAACAATCATCGAAGGCTTCTATGTCTAGGCAAGCATCCAAAGGATCCCAACATAGATCCCACTGCTCTAGTGAGGAACTCTTCATCTCCACAGAAGCCAATGCCCTAGTTACTTCTAGCTCCCCACATGAGTGGATCTTTGATAGCGGAGCTACCTCCCATATGTGCAAAGACAAGGACTCCTTTGAAGAACTCGAAGAGCACACGAGAGAAGTCTATCTTGGCAACAACAAAAGTTTACCCATCGAAGGAAAAGGGAAAGTTCAAATTACCAACAATCAGGGGGAATGCAAGTATTTATCCAATGTTCTTTTTGTTCCAAATTTAAGTATGAATCTACTTTCGTCAAGGCCATTACAGATCAGGACAAACAAGTATGGCTTGATAACACCTCAATTAAGGTAGTTGATCCCCATACAAAGGATGTCATTGCTCAAGGTATTGAAGAAAAGGGCCTCTACAAACTATCTTGCTTTGTATCCAAAGAATCAACCTCAAGTTTTTGGCACGAAAGATTTGGCCACACTTCTTTCTTATCCAAAATCTCTTCATCCCAACTTGTGAAGGGATTGCCAAAGATAGGGCAACTTACGGATGTCTGCCAAGCTTGCACCCAAGGCAAGCAACATAGGGCCCCAGTTCCCAAGGAAGCCTCAACACGAGCGAGGAACCCTCTAGCCCTCATCCACATGGACTTATGTGGACCTATGAACACCCCATCCCTGAGTGGATCCCTCTACTTTTATCTTCTAGTAGATGACCACTCTCGCTATATTTGGGTGTACTTTTTGAAGTCAAAGGCAAACACATTCTCTAAGTTTCAAACTTGGATCAAGGAAGTTGAGAATGAAGCTTCAACTAAAGTTAAAACCATCCGAACAGATGGAGGTGGTGAGTTTATCAATCATGACTTTGATAAATTTCTCATCCAGAAAGGGATTAAGTCACTCAGCCTCATACTCCATCCCAGAATGGAGTAGCTGAAAGAAAGATATGCAGTGTGATGGAAATGGAAAGAACTATGCTTCATCACAAGGATCTACCCTACAAGTTCTGGGCAGAAGTCGTGCATACAACCGTTCAAATTCTTAATCGAGGATTTACGAGTGCATTACACAACAAAACACCCTTCAAAGCATACTATGGAAGAAAACCAAATGTGAATTACTTTTGAGTCTTTGGTAGTGAAGCTTTTGTCCATGTCCCAAAAGAAGATAGAAACAAGTTACAATCAAATACCAAGAAACACATATTCATAGGGTACAGTGACCAATCAAAGGCATACCGCCTATATGATATGGAAAACCACTCCATCACCATTTCGAAGGATGTGATGTTCAATGAAGCTTCCTCATACTCAAGAAAAGATTCAAGTACAAGTCTTAGTCCACCTATCTACACTTCAGAGGGGGACTCAGTATTTCCAAACTCCAACTCAGAAGCAAGTACTTCAAGTCATCCAAGAAGATCTCAAAGTCTTATTGACAAGAGACAGCGAGAACAAAGTCATTATGTCAATTACGCCTTAATGCATCAGATTCAACAAATCCCGGAACCATCTAATTACAAAGAAGCTCAAAGACAACCTAAGTGGGAAGAAGCTATGCAAGTAGAAATGGATGCAATCGAGAAGAACAAAACTTTGACTCTTGTACCTGAGCCCACAAATCATCAAGTCATAGGAGTTAAGTGGCTTTATAAAGTTAACTACAAGTCAGATGGCCCGTTAAAAAAGTACAAAGCAAGGTTGGTAGCTAAGGGATACAAGAAACAACATGGCATTGACTATGAAGAAACTTTTGCTCCTATTGCAAGATTCACAACCATAAGAATCATCTTAGCACTAAGTGCTCACTTTAAGTGGCCCATTTACCAGTTGGACGTCAAAAGTGCATTCCTCAATGGAGATCTTCAAGAAGAAGTATATGTTGAACAATCTGAAGGCTTCAAGATCAAAGACAAAGAAGATCAAGTCTACAAGCTTCACAAGGCACTTTACGGACTCAAGCAAGCTCCAAGTGCCTGGTATGGAAAGATTCACAAGTTCTTTGAAGACAAGGGATTTCACAGAAGCAATGTTGATGCTAATCTCTATATCTATCAAAAGGAGTCTTTAGTAGCCATCATCATTCTCTATGTAGATGACTTGATCTTGACAGGCTCATACGAAGAACGCATCCAGTTTATCATCACACAGCTTCACCTTGAGTACTCTATGATAGATCTTGGATTACTACACTACTTCTTGGGTATGGAAGTTTGGCAAACAAAAGAAGGTATATTCATATCACAAAAGAAGTACTGCTCTAATCTACTTTCGAGATATGACATGGACCAGTGTTGCTCAGTTTCTACACCACTTGATCCAAACATCAAGTTTACACTGGAGGACTCATCATCACTTGTGGATGTGCATACCTATCGACAGCTTGT
This sequence comes from Ceratopteris richardii, assembly GCA_020310875.1. Lineage (NCBI taxonomy): Eukaryota > Viridiplantae > Streptophyta > Polypodiopsida > Polypodiales > Pteridaceae > Ceratopteris > Ceratopteris richardii. The sequence continues at coordinate 107,352,085 of CM035407.1, read as the reverse complement.
TGGCTCATTACTCTATCTTGCCAACAGTAGACCAGATATTGCTTATGCAGTTGGTATACTCACTCAATTTGCACATCAGTCTCGTCAGACTCATTGGGATGCTACTCAGAGACTACTTTGATACCTTGCCCTCACCTGACATCATGGTCTTTGGTATAGAGGGGGCATCGAACTCGCCAGATATTCAGATTGAGATTGGGCTGGTGATCCTGACTCTCGACGGTCTACTTCTGAGTATATATTCTTGCTTGGCTCAGGACCTATCTCTTGGGCAAGTAAGAAGTAGCCTACAATTGCTCTATCATCTACCGAGGTCGAGTATTGGGCATCCAGCTTTGCAGCATGTAAGGCCATCTAGCTTCGACGTTTATTATCTGACATTGGTGTTTTACAAGATACTACGACATGTCTTCACACGGACAACCAGTCAGCTTTGGCCATCGCCAAGAATCTAGTGTTCCATGCTCGGATGAAGCACATCGAGATCCAGCTGGAGCAATGTACGTCTCAGGAGAACCTGGCGGACATGTTCACGAAGGCTCTACCTCTGATTCCGCTTCACCGCTTCGTGGACCTCTGCCGCATTCAGCTGTCCAAAATGGAGCTGCAGAGGGGGTGTTGATGACATGATTGCTCCTACTTCATCTACATTTGTATCCGCATGAGTGCATCTCCATTTTGTATCTAGGAGGCACTCCATTCCTAGTCTATTTTCATTTTATATTGTATTTCCTTTATATTTGGGTACCTTGTCATTTGCTTCTACCAATTGTATTTATTCTCCTTTTAGAAGACTTATCCCATATATGATGTACTTTTGAGAGCCCCTCCCAAATCTATATAAGGAGGGCCTCTCCCCTCATTTGTACTTGGTTAGAAGCTTTAGGGGCCTATTCCATGCTCTTGGCAAGCTCATTTCTAATCCACATGAGTTTACCCATTTCATGGTCTACTCATTTTGTGTCTCACATATTCTTTGTTTTGTGAGAGTACTTTACTTTTCATTTTGCTTCCGCGTGTGTACTCTCTACAAAATCATCTCCCATTTTACCTCAAGTTGCTTTGATACCACTGTTGGAAGAGATGGATATGGATACTTCAAGAAACGAAGTGGTACTTGCAAAACCTGCTTGGCATCAGCCCCGATACACTTCAGAGTTGAGTAGTAGGCACTCGTGGCTTCCAAATGACACCAATAAAGCACTAATGTACTTTGGAGTTGATGAATTTAATGATTGATCCAACATAGATAACTTCAAAGATCACAAGTTGTCAAAAACTTGCTATTTTTGTTCACACACCTGCTAGTTCTTAAGCTTAGTGCTTCCAGCACAGTAGCAATTAGCAAAATCCTTTTAGAGGAATCAAATTAGCTTTTCAAGCTAAAGTTTTCAAGTCAAATCATTCAAAATAACAAACTATACTCAGAGAAATCAATTTAGCAATCTTAGACTCACCCTCGACTTTTTAGGAACTGCTCAGAGAAATACAAGTGACTACTTCGATCGCGATTTCTCTCAGATGGTAGACCCAATTGACTTGAAAATTTATCAGCATATAGAAGACTTCAAGTTGGTCCTAATAGCTATAGATATTTCAAAATGATGGAGTAATTAGTGAGATATGCTAAGTCAAAGTTGACTATTTTGAGAAATCATAGCAGCAGAATAGACAAAGTTGATCAATGACAAGTTTGTATTATAACACAATGTTTTACAAGATCATTGGCATAGAGAATGATGCAAAATGATGATACTTGAGTAGCTATGGAGTGTGATTACTCAAGCTTATAAATGATCAGTCTAATGGTCTCAAATGATGGTGTTGTCCCACGACGTTTCCAAAGTCTTTTTATAACTTGCTTCACAATTTGAATTCAAATTCAAATTCTTGGCTCTCTCCATAAAGTGACTCCTATGATGTAGGAAATATTATCTCATTAGGAACTCGTAGCTATGTTTTCTCGTAACTTCCACAAGTTGTGGCTATTACAAAGATTCTTCAACTAATTGACTTTTACCAAAGATAAATGACTAGCTATTACAAGATGTCGTTCACATGAACCAATTAGTGAAGTAAGATAAGTCCATAGAGTTTCTCTACAATATATCAAATGTAAAGGCTTGGGTAAATTGCACCAACACTAGGGGTATTGGGAGACTTTTCATGGTTGATATTGAAGGACCAATTCCAAAGCAACCTATATGGTTCAATGTTATATGAAAATTCTATTACCCGTAGGAAAGTATCATGATTTGTCTTATCAATAGAAAAGTTTCTTACACAGAGAACGTCTGATGGTTCTCATGCATAATTGTTCTCCTCAAATATAAAAAATATTGTATGCAGACCTTCCCTTTTCATTTAACCTCCATTTTATAATTAGAAAGTAGAGTATGGACTTGACTTGATTTCCTTTATTGGAAGAGAGACATCAAAAGCTAATCGATCCCTTAGAATATTAATCATTTTTCCCTCAAAACTTTCACTTGATACATTTTCTGAGATAATGCATCAACAACTACGTTCTCTTTTCCTTTCCTATAAAAGATTTCTCTATAAATTTATTTCAAAAGCTCAACCCATCACGCATGCTTACCACAAATCTTGATAACTTAGGAATTACTTGAGTGACATGCGGTCCATATGCACATTAAAGTACACACCATAAAAATATGTCGTCTAGACTTTAAGTGCATCAAACATTACATACAACCTTTTTGTTTTCACATGAAAGCTTCTTGATTTCAAAAGCAATTGACCCATGTGGAACAACCCCATGGCTATTCCACTAGCATCACTTTGTGCATAAGAACAAACCTTGTGGCTATTCCACTAGCATCACTATGTGCATAAGCATCTGTGCTTTTTGTACCTTTATGCATAAGCACCTTTTTCATTGATTCAAAACCTTGGTTTTCTTCCTTTTCCAATCAAAAGATACCTTTTCCTAAAGCAATTTTATCATAGGCACCAATAGTATGGACAAATAAGAAACTATAAGCTTTTATTAACATCCCAAACTATCTAGGAATGCTTGTAGTTTCCATGTTCCTAAGGAACATACCATTGTAAAAAAGATGATACCTTCCCTTGATCCATGTAGATTCCCTCAAGTGACATTTATGTTCTAAAGTATCCATTCCAGAAAGCATTGTGACTTATTTTCCTTTGCATTAATGTAAAATTGTTGTTTAAGTTTGGGTTCTCATTAATTTATTTACTATAAACAAAACATCCTCTATAAAATCACCATAGATTTCACCAATAAATGGTCTTAAAACATCATAAAAGTTTCTTGAATCTTTATAAGACCAAAATCTTTAATAAGGTATTCACAATGAACAAAGCATGTTCCAAAAGACGTTTTATATACATTTTCTACTTGATTTGTAATCTACTAGTATTCACTTTCAAGTCTATTTTACTAAATACCACAAGTACACCTGTAGCATCAAGAAGATTTTTAGTTTGGGGCATAAAATACCTATGCTCTAGAACACTCCTATTAAGTTTGTAGTAGCACATTTACATCCTAAAATATCCGTTTTTATTTTTACAACCAAGACTAAAGCATAGATAGCAAAGGGTGAATAGGACTCTAAGATTCCATTGTAGCACCAGATTGACTTGATATTCATTAATTTCTAGATTAATTATGGAACTCCATCATGAAGTTCATAGAAAGTGCCTGAGAATCCTAACCAAAACTTCTTTCAAACTAAGAATCCATCCTTGGCACTACTTGAAATGAGAAAAGCAAAATATAGAAGAAAAAAATAACTTTACATTCCAATTTCAGCAACTTGGTTGTGGTCAGTAATGTCATTCCATGGAGATTTTTCTCTCTAAGAATCAATCTATTCCTACCCTCACGCTCAAACTGATAAATGTGTGATGAGAAATTGATTACTAGGTATTTTCATGTATACCAATATTTTCCCAAAACCAAGTCAAAATGCGCTAACCTAACTAAATCAATGTCTAGACTATCATCCTAGTGTTGGATCTTTCTGGGAAGCCCAATCAATCACTAGAACCACAGCTTAATTCCCTTTCAATAGTTAAATTCATTATGTAGGTATAGTACGATTACATATAGCCTAAGTATAACCATGTGATTATATACGAACTAATCAAAATATGGGTAGAGCTTGTATCAAATAGGAATTTGGTGCATTTCCCTACCATCTATGACCTCATAACTATAAGCTCTATATCTTGGAGTTGATACTTGCATCATTGATACCTACTTTATAATGGTCATAACTATGATGGGAGATGGTTTTTAGGAGAGAGAGAGAGAGAGAGAGAGAGAGAGAGAGAGAGACTCGAGTACATCCTCATACTTGATCTTTACATAACTCTTACTAGGGCTCGCTACCATGATTTCTATCATTTTCTTTTTCATATGGCAATCTTCGAACATAAGCTACCATAAGAAACCCTAATAAAGTCCCTACCACATATCCTTCTCTTGGCTTTTTGGTGTGATGGTTAACTTATTGTATGATCTCTCTAGTTGTCTTATTGTATTATCTCTCTACTATAGTTGGTACTTTCCTTTTAGCATCAAATATCTCCTTGATCATGTGATATTTTGTTACAGTGTTCTGGAGGATTCGTGTTGATCAAATTGCAAGGAAAATTCAAAAGAGGAATACTAGCCTTGCCGCATGAAGAACTCCACTCTTGAGTACCATCCCCTTCCACATAAAAATTTTCATGTTAATAGCTTGATGTAGAGGTTGGAGCCTCATTTTCCTCACTAAAGGTTAATTGATAATATCTCTTAAGCTGAAGACAAACCTATGGACCAAGAAAAACTCTAGAATGGAAGCAACTATTAAAGAGAACCACTCTATAACTTCAAATACACTCCTAGAATGTTTAGTTCTTTGGATTTTTAAAGAATCAAGAATAAGATCCTAAGACATCTCCTTTGGGGCACAACGCTTTTGTAAAACAACACTTTGAATTCTAACGAGGTAGGTGGCTTTGTGTTATCCTACGTGGTTTTTTTGCAACCACATATGGGCTACAACCATAAGGTTATATGTAGATTGTTAAATTTCATGGTGGTCATTTACACAATAATAGAACATTAAACATTATTCCCAATTACTAAGCCATTTGTAAATGGAACTACCGATAGGTGCTCCGTGGAACATGGTATCAAGGTGACTTCAAGTCTTTAAACTACCATAAATTATAACATGTGGTTATGTCCTCAATAGAAGTTTCTAGAGAAACGTCTTGCATGTGCTAAGTGTCTATTGTGTCCAATCTTCTGATGTAAAATAGGGATTGTAATACTCCACTCATTACAGCATCCAAGAACAAGGAAATCCTCTTCTCTTGGGACAGAGAATCAATTCTTCAAAACCTATCCACATATATATTTTTTGAAGTATCCAACAGCTAACATGATTGTTTTATTGCTAGCTTTTATGAAGTTGTGGATTAGAAAGAGGTATCATGTATGAAACCTTTGTTAGGGAATTCTCATCTGGATTCCTAAGATATTTTCTTAATCATGGTCAACTTAGCTCTTTCTAAACATTTGATCTAATTATCTATTACCAACCAAGTTTGTTTTGAATGCCTCATACTACGTGAACATATCAGCTACATTTTTCTACTTGTTTTTCCCTTATTATAATTTGTTTGAATTCCACAACATGATCATAAGGTATCTTGAGCTTTCATGATGGTCTTCTGCACATTTAGACATATAAGATGGTATGAGTCATATATCACCATCTAGTGGTCTTTGAATAAAGTTATGGAGTGGTCATATCTAGATTCCCTATGCTATTAGTGGCCTGATTGGTGTTTTGGAACTCTTATTAGAATAGTTTTGATACAAGATAGATGCCATGTGGAATGTGATACTAGACAAATCGATCTTTGCACAGATACAAGTGGGTATGGTGGCATGATAGTCCACTCTCAGCATCTTGCATCCTTCTTTTCTTGTTCTCCACTACGTCCTACTTCATTATTTCGATTTAATTCATGGGTTTACTTAGATCAAATAGAGGTTGGCCTAGGTATGTTTATCTTTCTTTGCCTCATTCCTCTAAATCTCTGTATTCTCTCTTCAATCTATCTTGTTATGTATCTCTACCTATTGCGTTTGGATTCTTCAAATCATATATTGTGATTCGGGTTGGATCTATGTGACTTATACATTGGAATTGGCTTGATCCCTCTATCAAGTATAATTCAAATAAGTTATTATCATGTGATCTTTGCTCTCCATCTAGTATCCTAGCTAGTATAGACCTACCTCTAGTTGTTGAGATTTCACCTTCTAATTCATAATTATTTTCATGTTGATTATCATTGACTACCTCATGGAGGGCATTTCTCTTTCCTCGTTGATAAATAACTATGTATAGAATCCCTATCTTTCCCGTGTAATATTCATCTTTGAATTTTACAATGGTTCTGGTAATTATAGCACTCTTGGAAGCTTCTTCAAGGTTGATCATGGATTGATTTGATCCATCCAAGTATACAATTGTTCCGTAGGCATTAGTTGATAAGTATTGTATGGAAGTGAGATACGGTTCCTCAAGAGTAAACGCCTCTTCACTAAAGGTTAGTCTTTGCATGTCCTCAAATTGTTTCATCTCTTCTTATTCTATGCCTAATTCACGTGAAGTTTCAATGCATGATGCCTTCTCACTCCTTTGAACTGCACTTTCTTCAACGGAAGCCCTACTTTTCTTTATTCTTAATTTTCCAATGATCTCTCCCAATCTCAAGTGCATTTGGTACATCTTTCCTCTTATCCTCAAGATCTTTTAGTAATGGAAGTGAAACTCTAAGTCAGACTATAATGATCTTTAATTTCATTCCCAAAGCTCAAAAACTAGACATCTAGAATAAACGTTAGGTGTGTTCCCAATTTCTATTCTCAAAACACGATAAGAGGTGAATAAAACACCAAAAAATGTAGAAAAGTTATAAGAAAACCTCTCTTTTGATTTCTAATTGTTTTTTGTGGACCTTACAAAATCTATAAGTAAAACTCCACAATCAATTAAAATGATCTAGTGAACTCACAATTGATTGAAGTCAATTGTGATCTAGAAAGAATGATCAAAGATTAAGTGAGACACAATCTTGTAAGCTCAAGATCCAATGAAGAATACCCTATAACATAGGATCCTATAATAAATTATTCTGAGAAATTCTTTCAAGTGATACAATCTTGTGATAGATGATCCTAAGATAAATAATCCTATGATCGATGATCTTATGAAAACAACTCCTAGGAAATCTGATCCTATGCTAGATGGTCTTGTCATAGACGATCCTACATTATAAAATCTTGTTATAGAATCATGATCAAGCTAAGAGATGATCTTCCAAGGATACTTGTGCCACCAATAGCTCAACTAGCACAAGATCAAAGATCCAACCACTCCTGGATAATCCATGACCCCCAATCCATGATTGATCGATTATATCATTCAATTGTTATCCAACAAGTTTGGATCATGTATATATGACGACAATCAACACCACATGTACATGATTGATAATCGAGCTTCCACAATCATGATTCTATACTTAGTGATGAATGATTGAGTAAATTACTCAATACCAATTATGCTAAATTAATGGCCATTGTGCAATTGGAGATGGACATGAAAAGATTTAAAATTTTCTTAAATTTGGGTTTCTTTATGTTCTCATGATTTGCTTCTTGTTCTTCGCACTCTACAGCAATCTATTCTTCAAAAACTATTGTACTTCCTTTCAAAATGCAACTGCATAGAATCTTATTAGAAGGTTCGTGTTCCCCATTTAAATATTTTTTCTTTTTAGAATGATGAAATAAGTATTTCTAACTCTAAAACCATTTTTATACTACCTCAACTCCTTTCCTACAGCTCTGAAACTACCTAAGATCTATATAAAAACTTGACATACACCTATCTCAAGGGATAAGTCCAGTACACGTGCATATATGACTGATATTCAATTTTAGATGCTTTTCATACTTCTTTTCTCTACTGTACACCTATAACCATCACTTATTCATTCTTACTTAGGCTATTGATCCCCAAATGGTGAAAAAAAATTGTTGCATTCTCAAACAATTGACCTTAGATGTGACCTCATGCTCAAGCGTGCGATTAAGTGGTGGCTTGACACAACACTCCTAAATTGTGAAATCGAGAGCCAAACTGGCAAAAAAAAAATAAAAAAATTCAAGCAATGATTTACACATGCATGAGAAAAGAAGTGCCGAGGTTAAGCAACAATACATTGATATCCCACTCCAAGCAAGCAATCATGCACAACAAAAGACACTAAAATGCAGGTACGTCTTAAATAGTTATTCAAAAGATGTTAATGGCAAGTTTATTTTCAAGATCTTAATAAGAAATAATTTGAATAAAAAAAAGGGTAAACTAGTTTTGAGACTTGTAACAAAATTTATGGCCAAAATATAGATGATCATGATTTATGTACACTTAGGTTTTTTCTTTCTACACTACATACACATGACTAGTGCTCATAAGAAAAGGGGGAAAGGCTACATAACTAAACTCGGCATTGTTTCCTCACCATGTGCTTGCACAAAAGCTTAGTAGAAAGGAGGAAATGAAGCTATAGAAGCAAGTTATTGGAGTGCACTATTTCAAGAGCTTCTATTCTTCCAAATCAATAAAATGACTAAGTATCTTCTACAAATGAGTTTCGTTCACTTATATAATAATAATAATGCCTTAAACTCATGTTTTTTCAGTATTGAAGCCACGCAATATTTAAAGAAACTAACTGATGAACTATGGAAAACTAAATTTTTACAATGTTTTAGGAGATGCACATCGATGATTCCTCTAGTTCTCCTACAAGGCTTGTTGTACATCAAGAAGAGATCTATTAATAAGCAAAAAAACATTTCTTCCAAAATATTTGAATGGCCTTCATGCTCTATCATGAAATTATAGATCCTCTTTGTTTTTTACGCTCCATTGCTACTTTATGGATCCTATTTGATCTTCATCTAGCTTTGCTTCAATGTTTCGTGCAATAATCGACAGTCAGGGTTTCCATTTATTAAAGGAATTTTTTTTCTTCTATAAGTTTATCTTTGTAATAAAGTAAGTCTATGATCCAAGGGTCTGGCCAGTTCAGACAGATCTGAAATCGGACACCGTTTGGTCATCCGTGTGTATGACCAAAGATCTCGAGTTTAGACTTACTAGGAGGTCATTTACTCTTGTAACCAAGTAATCCACTTAGCCTAGTGGTTAAGACTCAAGGGTGTGAAGGACGAGGTCTTGGGTTCAATCCCCATGGGATACATGGGAAGAGTATTTTGCCCAAAGAGCTCTAGAACCTTCTAGAAGCATCCATTGGACACTTGGCGCACATGCAGTTACATGGCTGACACTTGGCTGGTTAGTATCCACCTGCCCAAGAAGGCAGTTCCCTGGAGAGAGCTATATATAGAGGCATTTGGTTGGGAGGAGAGTCATCTCTCTAGTATGTGGCGGTCGTAATCCTTGTACTTTTGCATTGGTATCAGAGCCAATGTAATAAAGTAAGTCTATGATCCAAGGGTCTGGCCGGTTCAGACAGATCTGAAATCGGATACCGTTTGGTCATCCGTGTGTATGACCAAAGATCTCGAGTTTAGACTTACTAGGAGGTCTTGTGCTCTTGTGAACAAGTGATCCACTTAGCTTAGTGGTTAAGTCTCAAGGATGTGAAGGAGGAGGTCTTGGGTTCACTCCCCATGGGATACATGGGAAGAGTATTTTGCCCAAAGAGCTCTAGAACCTTCTAGAAGCATCCATTGGACACTTGGCGCACATGCAGTTACATGGCTGACACTTGGCTGGTTAGTATCCACCTGCCCAAGAAGGCAGTCCCCTGGAGAGAGCTATATATAGAGGCATTTGGTTGGGAGGAGAGTCATCTCTCGTCGGGGACGTCCAAGATTCAAAAAGGGTATTCTTCATACTCTTGAATCAATAAGTAGTTCCCTAGATGTCCCAAACCACTCAAAGTGGTATTTCAAGTCCTATTTGTGATATAACCTAAAGGTATATCAAAAGATTCTTAGCTTTGGAATCTGAGAGGCATAAGTGTATGCTTGGACTTGAGAAAGATCTCTAAAAATCCTGCAGGTAAGCAAAGAAGCTTAAAGATAGTTTAAGAGATCTTAAAGATAAAGACTAAGTCTTTATTTTTATCGCAAGATCAACCAGACTTGATCAATCTTGGCCATGATTGTCCAAGTAATGTGCGATTAGAACTACTTTGTAGATTGCCCAAGTATTGGCAATAAAATTCCTTTTGGGAATTATTCACTCAAGTTCCATTTATTCGATGGAAAACTGTGAAAAAGAGTAAGCTGTTCTAAGTCTGAACAGAGTGAAGTAATTCCAAGTATGTAGTCTGCAACCGTGAAAATGGTAATTAAGTCTGTGGAAGGTAAAACATAAGTGTTTACCTATCCTTAAAGGGATTTTGGTACAAATCCAAAAAGCATGAGCGGATGCTTAGACTTAAGCAGTAGAGAGATTCTTGTAAAAAGGCCCCGGCCGGGATAGGTACCTAAAAGCATTAGTACAGAAGGAATCTAAAGACAAGAAGTTAAAAGCTCTTGTCGCTACAAAATTGGTCAAGAATAACCAATTGAACTTGAATTTGAGAAATTCAAGAACTTGGAATTCTGATTGGTTTTCATTTGAAAATCCCAGTAAAGAAGAATTGATATTTTGTCAAGAGGTTTTCAAGTTTCCAAGGCAAAGCACATGATTATGAGGTGATCATGCGAAGGAATCAAAACCTAGGAAAATCTAGTTAGAGGTAATGCCTAAAACTTCCAATTCTTGTAAAAGAATTGAAGAAATAAGGTACTCTATCAAGAGATGTTTAGACTTTAGGATAAGAATCACCCACACATTAATGTGAATATAAAATAGGGTGATATGGGACACCAGATTTTATACTCAGATTGATGTAGGAAAGATGGTATGGGACATCGGACCGTGGGATGATGATTATCTTTTTGTCCTAGTTTGGATTTTGAAGTTAGGTTTCATCCTCAAGGGAATTAAGACTTCAAGGAAAGTTTAATTCGTAAAGGATGAAAGTAGTATCTTACGATACTTCAAGGTAACTTCAAGATTAAGGAAACTGAAGATATGAAGTAAGTAACTTCCAAGATCTTCATAGAACACTTCAAGTTTAAGTGTTATTGATCAGAAATAGTTGATAAATTTTTGAAAGAAGTTGGACTTTGATTTTGAGTTGATCTTTTCAACTAAAGATTTAATTGACTAAGTCAAGCATCCAGTTCCTAGTGTAACTTGAAAAAATTCACTCTTTTGACTCAAAGAAATGCACAAGAATTGCATTCCCAATAAGGAGTCAAAAAGACTGAATGTGACCTGAACTTAGTCTCAAGTGAAGCATTATTTGAACATTAAACTCATCGACAGAACCTCAGTGGGTCGACACACTGATGTTGGTTACCACACTAGTATCTTGTGGTTAGATGATGTTTTTGATTTGCTTTGAATCTTTTGGAGAAACCAGCTTATTTCTCTTAAAGATAAAGTCAATGCTTCAATATCTTGTTGAAATTGACCAGTGAAAAGTTAAAGTCCTGAGTCAACTAGACTTTGACTCATAGCAAGTTTATATATGTTCGAAGTTTGAATTGGTTGTACAGAGTTTTAGTTATTTCTTTTTGGTTTCCAAATCTTTTGGAATTGGCTCAGATATGGTATCTGATTCCTTTTGCAAAAGACCAGGGATAGCCGGTTAGAATTAGATAACTAACTTGAACATCCTAGATAGATGTTATGTACAAGAACCTTTTCAATCTTCAAAAGATGATAAGTCTAAGTAGACTTATTCATTTGATTTTGCTTCAAGTTATAGCCTAAATAATTTCCTAGAGTCCAGTATACTCTAGAATAAAGAAGTTAGGAATTGCTCATTAGATTGACAATTCCCAAGAACTTTCAGTTAAAAGTCTTTGAGAAAAGTGTCCTAAGTTGGACAATTTTCATTTTGAATTTGAATTGGTGAAGTTAGTATGGTTGATTCCACCGGAATGGTAAACTTTCTCCTATAGTTTACATAGGATTTTTTCAACTCATTGGGACAGAGTAGTCCTCTAGTCGGGTGAAAAATCAAGTAACTGTTGGATCAAAGTAAACCATTGAATAAACATCTAAAGTTAGATGTATGGGACAATCAAACTTCAAGTTCTCCAAAACAAATTCAACTGAATCAAGAATTCTTAAAGTCTTGCAAGGGATAAGAATCTCACCTTCATTACTAAGTCCATGCACCAGACATGCCCAGAAATGGACTAGTAATTTGAATCCACCTAAATTCACATGTTTGTGCCTAGATCGCACATCCAGAAACTGTGAATTAACCAGGGATATGTGTTTAGATCCACCTTTATTATTCATTCACTATTTTTACTTTGACTAGTTTATCAAAGTGCAAAGCGAGATAGTGTTTAGAATCATTTGGGCAAGGATGCCACCACAGAGATGAGACATGTTCTTCCAGTTCTAGAACATGACCATGTTCTTCCAGTTTTAGAACATGAGGCTCGGGGGTTGCCTACAGTATGTATATAGCTCTATTTTCGAGGACGAAAATCTTTTCCAAGGGGGAAAGAATGTAATAAAGTAAGTCTATGATCCAAGGATCTGGCCGGTTCAGACAGATCTGAAATCGGATACCGTTTGGTCATCCGTGTGTATGACCAAAGATCTCGAGTTTAGACTTACTAGGAGGTCATTTACTCTTGTAACCAAGTAATCCACTTAGCCTAGTGGTTAAGACTCAAGGGTGTGAAGGACGAGGTCTTGGGTTCAATCCCCATGGGATACATGGGAAGAGTATTTTGCCCAAAGAGCTCTAGAACCTTCTAGAAGCATCCATTGGACACTTGGCGCACATGCAGTTACATGGCTGACACTTGGCTGGTTAGTATCCACCTGCCCAAGAAGGCAGTCCCCTGGAGAGAGCTATATATAGAGGCATTTGGTTGGGAGGAGAGTCATCTCTCTAGTATGTGGTGGTCGTAAATGCAACAGTACAAGGATTACGACCACCACATACTAGAGAGATGACTCTCCTCCCAACCAAATGCCTCTATATATAGCTCTCTCCAGGGGACTGCCTTCTTGGGCAGGTGGATACTAACCAGCCAAGTGTCAGCCATGTAACTGCATGTGCGCCAAGTGTCCAATGGATGCTTCTAGAAGGTTCTAGAGCTCTTTGGGCAAAATACTCTTCCCATGTATCCCATGGGGATTGAACCCAAGACCTCGTCCTTCACACCCTTGAGTCTTAACCACTAGGCTAAGTGGATTACTTGGTTACAAGAGTAAATGACCTCCTAGTAAGTCTAAACTCGAGATCTTTGGTCATACACACGGATGACCAAACGGTATCCGATTTCAGATCTGTCTGAACCGGCCAGACCCTTGGATCATAGACTTACTTTATTACATTCTTTCCCCCTTGGAAAAGATTTTCGTCCTCGAAAATAGAGCTATATACATACTGTAGGCAACCCCCGAGCCTCATGTTCTAAAACTGGAAGAACATGGTCATGTTCTAGAACTGGAAGAACATGTCTCATCTCTGTGGTGGCATCCTTGCCCAAATGATTCTAAACACTATCTCGCTTTGCACTTTGATAAACTAGTCAAAGTACAAAATAGTGAATGAATAATAAAGGTTGATCTAAACACATATCCCTGGCTAATTCACAGTTTCTGGATGTGCGATCTAGGCACAAACATGTGAATTAGGTGGATTCAAATTACTAGTCCATTTCTGGGCATGTCTGGTGCATGGACTTAGTAATGAAGGTGAGATTCTTATCCCTTGCAAGACTTTAAGAATTCTTGATTCACTTGAATTTGTTTTGGAGAACTTGAAGTTTGATTGTCCCATACATCTAACTTTAGATGTTTATTCAATGGTTTACTTTGATCCAACAGTTACTTGATTTTTCACCCGACTAGAGGACTACTCTGTCCCAATGAGTTGAAAAAATCCTATGTAAACTATAGGAGAAAGTTTACCATTCCGGTGGAATCAACCATACTAACTTCACCAATTCAAATTCAAAATGAAAATTGTCCAACTTAGGACACTTTTCTCAAAGACTTTTAACTGAAAGTTCTTGGGAATTGTCAATCTAATGAGCAATTCCTAACTTCTTTATTCTAGAGTATACTGGACTCTAGGAAATTATTTATGCTATAACTTGAAGCAAAATCAAATGAATAAGTCTACTTAGACTTATCATCTTTTGAAGATTGAAAAGGTTCTTGTACATAACATCTATCTAGGATGTTCAAGTTAGTTATCTAATTCTAACCGGCTATCCCTGGTCTTTTGCAAAAGGAATCAGATACCATATCTGAGCCAATTCCAAAAGATTTGGAAACCAAAAAGAAATAACTAAAACTCTGTACAACCAATTCAAACTTCGAACGTATATAAACTTGCTATGAGTCAAAGTCTAGTTGACTCAGGACTTTAACTTTTCACTGGTCAATTTCAACAAGATATTGAAGCATTGACTTTATCTTTAAGAGAAATAAGCTGGTTTCTCCAAAAGATTCAAAGCAAATCAAAAACATCATCTAACCACAAGATACTAGTGTGGTAACCAACATCAGTGTGTTGACCCACTGAGGTTCTGTCGATGAGTTTAATATTCAAATAATGCTTCACTTGAGACTAAGTTCAGGTCACATTCAGTCTTTTTGACTCCTTATTGGGAATGCAATTCTTGTGTATTTCTTTGAGTCAAAAGAGTGAATTTTTTCAAGTTACACTAGGAACTGGATGCTTGACTTAGTCAATTAAATCTTTAGTTGAAAAGATCAACTCAAAATCAAAGTCCAACTTCTTTCAGAAATTTATCAACTATTTCTGATCAATAACACTTAAACTTGAAGTGTTCTATGAAGATCTTGGAAGTTACTTACTTCATATCTTCAGTTTCCTTAATCTTGAAGTTACCTTGAAGTATCGTAAGATACTACTTTCATCCTTTAGGAATTAAACTTTCCTTGAAGTCTTAATTCCCTTGAGGATGAAACCTAACTTCAAAATCCAAACTAGGACAAAAAGATAATCATCATCCCACGGTCCGATGTCCCATACCATCTTTCCTACATCAATCTGAGTATAAAATCTGGTGTCCCATATCACCCTATTTTATATTCACATTAATGTGTGGGTGATTCTTATCCTAAAGTCTAAACATCTCTTGATAGAGTACCTTATTTCTTCAATTCTTTTACAAGAATTGGAAGTTTCAGGCATTACCTCTAACTAGATTTTCCTAGGTTTTGATTCCTTCGCATGATCACCTCATAATCATGTGCTTTGCCTTGGAAACTTGAAAACCTCTTGACAAAATATCAATTCTTCTTTACTGGGATTTTCAAATGAAAACCAATCAGAATTCCAAGTTCTTGAATTTCTCAAATTCAAGTTCAATTGGTTATTCTTGACCAATTTTGTAGCGACAAGAGTTTATGACTTCTTGTCTTTAGATTCCTTTCTATACTGGTGCTTTTAGGTACCTATCCCGGCCGGGGCCTTTTTTACAAGAATCTCTCTACTGCTTAAGTCTAAGCATCCGCTCATGCTTTTTGGATTTGTACCAAAATCCCTTTAAGGATAGGCAAACACTTATGTTTTACCTTCCACAGACTTAAGTACCGTTTTCACGGTTGCAGACTACATACTTGGAATTACTTCACGCTGTTCAGACTGGGAACAGCTTACTTTTTCACAATTTTCCATTTAATAAATGAAACTTGAGTGAATAATTCCTTACGGAATTTTTTTACTGCCAATACTTGGGCAATCTATAGAGTAGTTCTAATCGCACATTCTTGGACAATCATGGCCAAGTTTGATCAAGTCTGGTTGATCCTGGCGACAAAAATAAAGACTTAGTCTTTATCTTTTAAGATCTCTTAAACTATCTTAAGCTTCTTTGCTTACCTGCAGGATTTTTTGAGATCTTTCCCTCAACTTAAGTCCAAGCATTTTCTAATGCTTTTCAGATTCCAAAGCTAAGAATCAATGATATATCATTATGTTATATCACTTATTGGACTTACATACCAAAACTAGTGGTTAGGGATTTGCTGGGAACTACTTGCTATAAAACTTCTCTTGAAAGATGCTAGTCTCACAACTGGGGAGATTTTTCTTTCAAGAACTTTTTGATTCCTACCAAGGAATCAAGTAATACTAAGCTATAACTTGAAGCAGATGATTCATCTTGGAATCTTTTGCTTTCCAGTCTAATGATTCATCTTGGAATCGTTTCTTTTACTGGAAAGATCTTCAAAAGGAATTCTAGACTTTTGGATAAGACCAAGACTTAAGGCTTTGCTTGTCCAAAAGACATTCTCATTTAACTAATGAAATAGGTAATCACGCTCTTTCATTAGTTTATCTTTAGGAAATAGCTTAATTTCCAAAGATTACTTTGCTTGGGTCTCTTGTTTAAGCTTTTCTTATCTTAAAGATCACCAAGCATACTTTTCTTGTCTTTAGAAAAGTGCTTTAACAAAGCCTCCATATTTGAAAACTTTATACAAGCAAACAATGCTTGGAATTGTTTTACTTAATCTTATAAAAGATGTTCTTGATTTTTATAAGATTCAAGGCTTTACCACTTGAAGCTTATCTTTTAGGAAAGAACTTGTTTCCTAAATTGTCTTTAGGAAATATCGGGATTTCCTAAGATATCTGTTTCAGAAATGAAAATAATCTAAATCATTTCATTAATTGTCATGACTTTAGGAAATTACTTGATTCCTAAAGATCAATTAATATTTATCTTGGTTTCTTTTTTAAGCCTTGAATTAGCTTAAATAGAATCAAGCAAGTTTCCTTGAAAAGTTTCCGCGTCGATTGAAGACCTTGCATCATGCCTTGAGATGCATTTCTGGAAACTCTCATCTATGACCACTAGAGTTCCTGGGATTCTTAGAAGTTCAATACTTCTACTTATTCATCAATGTTTGATGAATATTAAAGTATTAAATCTCCTAAAAATATTTTGGAACTTTACAAGTTTCAAACAGAAACTTCCTTACTTGGATGCATGAACATGAACATCCAAAAACAACTAAATCCTCGATAGTTGCTAAGAATATCTGGGTTTCTTCCCAAACTTAGACTGAGCATGCATGTTGAGAAGTAGCTCTATGAATACTTACTTTCAACATGCTTTCTTTTCCTCAAAAAGACTTCTACTAAGTGGTACCTATGTATCACTTTCTAGGAAAAAATAGACTAGATACTTAGTTGCATGATGGTTAAGATCCTTGCAACTAGGTAATTTTCTATATTTTCCACCTAGCTAAGTCAAGAAAAAGAAAGGAATGAAAGTATACGTGTCCAACTACTCATGAAAACAACATGCGTATGCTCATGCATCTACTTGCATGCAAATGCATGTTCATGTATGCAAATGCCCATTCTTGGATGCAAATGCATGTGAGTACATGCAAGTGTTGGCATTCTCCTTTCATATACTAAGCATAAATCAAGCAATTTCTTGAGCTTGATACATATATGTGTGCGTCCAATCATCCATGCACAAACAATCTTTCCTCTACCTTACAAAAGGTTATATACATGTGCACATACTTGAGTGCATGCTTATTCCTTTTGGAAGCAAGAAAACAAATGTGTAAGGTGCCTGAAAACATTCTTTTGAAAGGAGAAATGCAACAACAATCATTTCTTTTGTAGTTGCATACCAAACATTTCAATATGTTTGTGCTTTTGCATTTCAATATGTTTATTTTCTCTTTTTTAGCTTTCATTAATTTGCATCTTACATGAAAGCATGGAAAAAACAAATATTGAAATGAAAACATAACTTGGAAAATACTTATCTTCCAATTAGCTACGTCCTTCCATTGATCCTTTGGAAGAGCTATTCTCTCAAGACTTTGGTCCGTTGAAGTCGACTTGATTCTAGCCGAAAGTGCTAGAATTATGACGAAGATAGGCCTCCAGATCTTCACTCCACGGCTCCTCTTCCTTCAAGTTTTGCTCAATCCTTGATTCTCCTTGGTTATTGCTTTCTTTCAAACAGGAATTCTCCTCGGGTTCGGCCTGCAACAACTGATTTGGCTCCTTGGATGGATAAGAGGACTTGGCTCTTTGGATGAAGAAAAAAACTTGGCTACTACTTCTGAGCAGATTACTGCATTAGAATACTGTCTTCCCAATAGATGACAAGGAAAACTCCTTGGCGCCTTGGTCACGTCGACTTCCTCTCAATCTGGCCGCCTTCGTAATTGCTGCAAGTTGATTCAACAATTAGAATCAGTAGTGCCCGAAATGATATAAGAATAAACTTGTATGTTTCGGGAACGTCGATCGTGCAACTCCCTCGCATGGCGTCGTGGATACAAACAGCTTTCTCACGCACACAGGTGCCGGAATCGGATTTGGAATTGGACAGTACTGCTACACCTTCTTTGTACTGTGCGCTTCTGGACTTTGGCAGCGCTATGACAATTAAATATGTGCGCGCGAAATAGTATTCACGAAGAGCACTTGATCAGATATGCGAGCATCTCCGCAGCATACAATACTGAATTAAAAGCTGGCAGACCATCTTCTGACGCAGGCACGGTTGAGTTTGAATAAGCCAAAGATGAAGGCACGCAAACGGCTATTCTTGTTGAATAATTGAGACTTATTGACTCCAGGGGACTACCTTCTTGGGCAGGTGGATACTAACCAGCCAAGTGTCAGCCATGTAACTGCATGTGCGCCAAGTGTCCAGTGGATGCTTCTAGAAGGTTCTAGAGCTCTTTGGGCAAAATACTCTTCCCATGTATCCCATGGGGATTGAACCCAAGACCTCGTCCTTCACATCCTTGAGTCTTAACCACTAGGCTAAGTGGATTACTTGGTTACAAGAGTAAATGACCTCCTAGTAAGTCTAAACTCGAGATCTTTGGTCATACACACGGATGACCAAACGGTATCCGATTTCAGATCTGTCTGAACCGGCCAGACCCTTGGATCATAGACTTACTTTATTACATTCTTTCCCCCTTGGAAAAGATTTTCGTCCTCGAAAATAGAGCTATATACATACTGTAGGCAACCCCCGAGCCTCATGTTCTAAAACTGGAAGAACATGGTCATGTTCTAGAACTGGAAGAACATGTCTCATCTCTGTGGTGGCATCCTTGCCCAAATGATTCTAAACACTATCTCGCTTTGCACTTTGATAAACTAGTCAAAGTACAAAATAGTGAATGAATAATAAAGGTGGATCTAAACACATATCCCTGGCTAATTCACAGTTTCTGGATGTGCGATCTAGGCACAAACATGTGAATTTAGGTGGATTCAAATTACTAGTCCATTTCTGGGCATGTCTGGTGCATGGACTTAGTAATGAAGGTGAGATTCTTATCCCTTGCAAGACTTTAAGAATTCTTGATTCACTTGAATTTGTTTTGGAGAACTTGAAGTTTGATTGTCCCATACATCTAACTTTAGATGTTTATTCAATGGTTTACTTTGATCCAACAGTTACTTGATTTTTCACCCGACTAGAGGACTACTCTGTCCCAATGAGTTGAAAAAATCCTATGTAAACTATAGGAGAAAGTTTACCATTCCGGTGGAATCAACCATACTAACTTCACCAATTCAAATTCAAAATGAAAATTGTCCAACTTAGGACACTTTTCTCAAAGACTTTTAACTGAAAGTTCTTGGGAATTGTCAATCTAATGAGCAATTCCTAACTTCTTTATTCTAGAGTATACTGGACTCTAGGAAATTATTTATGCTATAACTTGAAGCAAAATCAAATGAATAAGTCTACTTAGACTTATCATCTTTTGAAGATTGAAAAGGTTCTTGTACATAACATCTATCTAGGATGTTCAAGTTAGTTATCTAATTCTAACCGGCTATCCCTGGTCTTTTGCAAAAGGAATCAGATACCATATCTGAGTCAATTCCAAAAGATTTGGAAAGCGGAAAGAGATAACTAAAACTTTGTACAACCAATTCAAACTTCGCACATACATAAACTTGCTATGAGTCAAAGTCTAGTTGACTCAGGACTTTAACTTCTCAACGATCTATTTCAATAAGATATTGAAGCATTGACTTTATCTTTAAGAGAAATAAGCTAGCTTCTCAAAAAGATTCAAAGCAAATAAAAACCATCATCCAACCACAAGATACTAGTGTGGCAACCAACATCAGTGTGTCGACCCACTGAGGTTACGCTGATGAGTTTTGTATTCAAATAATGCTTCACTTGAGACTAAGTTCAGGTCACATTCAATCTTTTTGGCTCCGTGAATGCAATTCTTGTGCATTTCTTTGAGTCTAAAAGAGTGAATTTTATCAAGTTACACTAGGAACTTGATGCTTGACTTAGTCAATTAAATCTTTAATTGAAAAGATCAACTCAAAATCAAAGTCCAACTTGTTTCAGAAATTTATTAAATATTTCTGATCAATAACACTTAAACTTGAAGTGTTCTATGAAGATCTTGGAAGTTACTTACTTCATATCTTCAGTTTCCTTAATCTTGAAGTTACCTTGAAGTATCGTAAGATACTACTTTCACATCCTTTATGAATTAAACTTTCCTTGAAGTCTTAATTCCCTTGAGGATGAAACCTAACTTCAAAATCCAAACTAGGACTAAAAGATAATCATCATCCCACGGTCCGATGTCCCATTCCATCTTTTCTACATCAATCTGAGTATAAAATCTGGTGTCCCATACCACCCTATTTTATATTCACATTAATGTGTGGGTGATTCGTATCCTAAAGTCTAAACATCTCTTGATAGAGTACCTTATTTCTTCAATTCTTTTACAAGAATTGGAAGTTTCAGGCATTACCTCTAACTAGATTTTCCTAGGTTTTGATTCCTTCGCATG
Source organism: Ceratopteris richardii (assembly GCA_020310875.1). NCBI lineage: Eukaryota > Viridiplantae > Streptophyta > Polypodiopsida > Polypodiales > Pteridaceae > Ceratopteris > Ceratopteris richardii. The sequence goes on along the minus strand of CM035407.1, from coordinate 107,331,083 downwards.
ATCACCTCATAATCATGTGCTTTGCCTTGGCAACTTGAAAACCTCTTGACAGAATATCAATTCTTCTTTACTGGGGTTTTCAAATGAAAACCAATCAGAATTCCAAGTTCTTGAATTTCTCAAATTCAAGTTCAATTGGTTATTCTTGACCAATTTTGTAGCGACAAGAGCTTTTAACTTCTTGTCTTTAGATTCCTTCTGTACTAATGCTTTTAGGTACCTATCCCGGCCGGGGCCTTTTACAGGAATCTCTCTACTGCCTTAGTCTAAGCATCCGCTCATGCTTTCTGGATTTGTACCAAAATCCCTTTAAGGATAGGCAAACACTCATGTTTTACCTTCCATAGACTTAAGTACCTTCTTCACGGTTGCAGACTACATTTTTGGAATTCCTTCACTCTGTTCAGACTGGGAACAACTTACTTTTTTCACAATTTTCCATTGAATAGATGGAACTTGAGTGAATACTTCCTAACGGAATTTTTTATTGCCAATACTTGGGCAATCTATAGAGTAGTTCTAATCGCACATTACTTGGACAATCACGGCCAAGTTTGATCAAGTCTGGTTGATCCTGGCGACAAAATAAAGACTTAGTCTTTATCTTTTAAGATCTCTTAAACTATCTTTAAGCTTCTTTGCTTACCTGCAGGATTTTTAGAGATCTTTCCCTTTACACAAGTCCAAGCATACACTTATGCCTCTCAGATTCCAAAGCTAAGAATCTTTGATATACCTTTAGGTTATATCACAAATAGGACTTGAAATACCACTTCTAGTGGTTTGGGATGTCGGGGAACTACTTACGTATTGTTTAAAGAGTATGAAGAATTTCATTCTCAATACTTGAAAGAATGCCATTCTTCAAAGACTTGAGATTCCTTCTAGGGAATCAAATAACTTGAGCAAATGATTCATCTTGGAATCTTTTGCAAAAAGAACATTTGAAAGAAATTCTTTCAAATGATATCCAAAAATTTACTGATTCAATTGTATTTATTTCTTGAGTATCAAACTAGAGACAAAATATCACCTTTTGGAGATGGTTTCCCATGCCACTATGAAAGTTTAAGTTGAACTTTCATTTATGTGATATCTACTTCTATTCTTGAGTTTGATACAAAACTCATTATTATTGGTCAATCTTCAGATGTTACTAGAGTTCTTTAAACATATTTCACCAATCAAAATTATGTTTAAAGTCCAAGCATCTATTGAGGATTGATCCAATAGTAATGTTACTGTGAACACAACTTTGAACTTTATAACTTGTTTAGGAGAAGTTCATGGAGTGAAAATCCATTTCTTGGAACTTTCTATTCCTAAATGAAAAAGTTCACACTTGCTTCAAGTCCTTAGGGACTTATATTATTTCCTAAAGACTACTTAGCTAGTTGTATCATTTACCAGAGATGCAACTATAGAACTTAACAAGGTTTAACCTTTGATTTCCATCACCCCTTGGGATGAAATCAAATGAAAATTTATAAAAGCTTGGTACCTTTATATCTTGGCAAAACGTTTATATCCTAAAGAGGTTTTGCCTTCATCATTCCTTGGACCTATCATATAATATGAATTTATATATATTTTTGGGAAGAGTTCATGAATCATTTAAGATCCTCTACTTGGAACATCTTCCTTCCCAAAACTAAATTCATCTTGAACATAGTAGGAGAATGATCTCACATGAAATAGAAGGCTTGACTATTTCATATCTCTATTCCAAAAAGTTACTTACTGAGGTTTCATCATGAGATACAAATCTTGAAACCACAAAGAAACTTTTTTAAACTTTCGAAATCTTCTAAGTAGAAGAGTACTCAAGGAACTTGGAAATATAGTTGACGTTTTCATCCAACCTTGGGATGCTTGAGAAGTTACATAAAATATATAACTAATCAACTAAAGCTTTATCCGCATGACTTTCTAAGTACATCCAGGACTTAGAATCATCATACATCACAAAAGAGTTTGCAAGTAATTAAATTTTCTTGGTCATCAAGGAAATTTATTACTTAACTTTCTCTTAGTGCTTACTTATACCTAGCAAGACATCTAAAGCTTTATCCGCATGACTTTCTAAGTCATAATGCAACAGTACAAGGATTACGACCACCACATACTAGAGAGATGACTCTCCTCCCAACCAAATGCCTCTATATATAGCTCTCTCCAGGGGACTGCCTTCTTGGGCAGGTGGATACTAACCAGCCAAGTGTCAGCCATGTAACTGCATGTGCGCCAAGTGTCCAATGGATGCTTCTAGAAGGTTCTAGAGCTCTTTGGGCAAAATACTCTTCCCATGTATCCCATGGGGATTGAACCCAAGACCTCGTCCTTCACACCCTTGAGTCTTAACCACTAGGCTAAGTGGATTACTTGGTTACAAGAGTAAATGACCTCCTAGTAAGTCTAAACTCGAGATCTTTGGTCATACACACGGATGACCAAACGGTATCCGATTTCAGATCTGTCTGAACCGGCCAGACCCTTGGATCATAGACTTACTTTATTACATTCTTTCCCCCTTGGAAAAGATTTTCGTCCTCGAAAATAGAGCTATATACATACTGTAGGCAACCCCCGAGCCTCATGTTCTAAAACTGGAAGAACATGGTCATGTTCTAGAACTGGAAGAACATGTCTCATCTCTGTGGTGGCATCCTTGCCCAAATGATTCTAAACACTATCTCGCTTTGCACTTTGATAAACTAGTCAAAGTACAAAATAGTGAATGAATAATAAAGGTGGATCTAAACACATATCCCTGGCTAATTCACAGTTTCTAGATGTGCGATCTAGGCACAAACATGTGAATTAGGTGGATTCAAATTACTAGTCCATTTCTGGGCATGTCTGGTGCATGGACTTAGTAATGAAGGTGAGATTCTTATCCCTTGCAAGACTTTAAGAATTCTTGATTCACTTGAATTTGTTTTGGAGAACTTGAAGTTTGATTGTCCCATACATCTAACTTTAGATGTTTATTCAATGGTTTACTTTGATCCAACAGTTACTTGATTTTTCACCCGACTAGAGGACTACTCTGTCCCAATGAGTTGAAAAAATCCTATGTAAACTATAGGAGAAAGTTTACCATTCCGGTGGAATCAACCATACTAATTTCACCAATTCAAATTCAAAATGAAAATTGTCCAACTTAGGACACTTTTCTCAAAGACTTTTAACTGAAAGTTCTTGGGAATTGTCAATATAATGAGCAATTCCTAACTTCTTTATTCTAGAGTATACTGGACTCTAGGAAATTATTTATGCTATAACTTGAAGCAAAATCAAATGAATAAGTCTACTTAGACTTATCATCTTTTGAAGATTGAAAAGGTTCTTGTACATAACATCTATCTAGGATGTTCAAGTTAGTTATCTAATTCTAACCGGCTATCCCTGGTCTTTTGCAAAAGGAATCAGATACCATATCTGAGCCAATTCCAAAAGATTTGGAAACCAAAAAGAAATAACTAAAACTCTGTACAACCAATTCAAACTTCGAACATATATAAACTTGCTATGAGTCAAAGTCTAGTTGACTCAGGACTTTAACTTTTCACTGGTCAATTTCAACAAGATATTGAAGCATTGACTTTATCTTTAAGAGAAATAAGCTGGTTTCTCCAAAAGATTCAAAGCAAATCAAAAACATCATCTAACCACAAGATACTAGTGTGGTAACCAACATCAGTGTGTCGACCCACTGAGGTTCTGTCGATGAGTTTAATATTCAAATAATGCTTCACTTGAGACTAAGTTCAGGTCACATTCAGTCTTTTTGACTCCTTATTGGGAATGCAATTCTTGTGTATTTCTTTGAGTCAAAAGAGTGAATTTTTTCAAGTTACACTAGGAACTGGATGCTTGACTTAGTCAATTAAATCTTTAGTTGAAAAGATCAACTCAAAATCAAAGTCCAACTTCTTTCAGAAATTTATCAACTATTTCTGATCAATAACACTTAAACTTGAAGTGTTCTATGAAGATCTTGGAAGTTACTTACTTCATATCTTCAGTTTCCTTAATCTTGAAGTTACCTTGAAGTATCGTAAGATACTACTTTCATCCTTTACAAATTAAACTTTCCTTGAAGTCTTAATTCCCTTAAGGATGAAACCTAACTTCAAAATCCAAACTAGGACAAAAAGATAATCATCATCCCACGGTCCGATGTCCCATACCATCTTTCCTACATCAATCTGAGTATAAAATCTGGTGTCCCATATCACCCTATTTTATATTCACATTAATGTGTGGGTGATTCTTATCCTAAAGTCTAAACATCTCTTGATAGAGTACCTTATTTCTTCAATTCTTTTACAAGAATTGGAAGTTTCAGGCATTACCTCTAACTAGATTTTCCTAGGTTTTGATTCCTTCGCATGATCACCTCATAATCATGTGCTTTGCCTTGGAAACTTGAAAACCTCTTGACAAAATATCAATTCTTCTTTACTGGGATTTTCAAATGAAAACCAATCAGAATTCCAAGTTCTTGAATTTCTCAAATTCAAGTTCAATTGGTTATTCTTGACCAATTTTGTAGCGACAAGAGTTTATGACTTCTTGTCTTTAGATTCCTTTCTATACTGGTGCTTTTAGGTACCTATCCCGGCCGGGGCCTTTTTACAAGAATCTCTCTACTGCTTAAGTCTAAGCATCCGCTCATGCTTTTTGGATTTGTACCAAAATCCCTTTAAGGATAGGCAAACACTTATGTTTTACCTTCCACAGACTTAAGTACCGTTTTCACGGTTGCAGACTACATACTTGGAATTACTTCACGCTGTTCAGACTGGGAACAACTTACTTTTTCACAATTTTCCATTTAATAAATGAAACTTGAGTGAATAATTCCTTACGGAATTTTTTTACTGCCAATACTTGGGCAATCTATAGAGTAGTTCTAATCGCACATTCTTGGACAATCATGGCCAAGTTTGATCAAGTCTGGTTGATCCTGGCGACAAAAATAAAGACTTAGTCTTTATCTTTTAAGATCTCTTAAACTATCTTAAGCTTCTTTGCTTACCTGCAGGATTTTTTGAGATCTTTCCCTCAACTTAAGTCCAAGCATTTTCTAATGCTTTTCAGATTCCAAAGCTAAGAATCAATGATATATCATTATGTTATATCACTTATTGGACTTACATACCAAAACTGGTGGTTAGGGATTTGCTGGGAACTACTTGCTATAAAACTTCTCTTGAAAGATGCTAGTCTCACAACTGGGGAGATTTTTCTTTCAAGAACTTTTTGATTCCTACCAAGGAATCAAGTAATACTAAGCTATAACTTGAAGCAGATGATTCATCTTGGAATCTTTTGCTTTCCAGTCTAATGATTCATCTTGGAATCGTTTCTTTTACTGGAAAGATCTTCAAAAGGAATTCTAGACTTTTGGATAAGACCAAGACTTAAGGCTTTGCTTGTCCAAAAGACATTCTCATTTAACTAATGAAATAGGTAATCACCCGCTTTCATTAGTTTATCTTTAGGAAATAGCTTAATTTCCAAAGATTACTTTGCTTGGGTCTCTTGTTTAAGCTTTTCTTATCTTAAAGATCACCAAGCATACTTTTCTTGTCTTTAGAAAAGTGCTTTAACAAAGTCTCCATATTTGAAAACTTTATACAAGCAAACAATGCTTGGAATTGTTTTACTTAATCTTATAAAAGATGTTCTTGATTTTTATAAGATTCAAGGCTTTACCACTTGAAGCTTATCTTTTAGGAAAGAACTTGTTTCCTAAATTGTCTTTAGGAAATATCGGGATTTCCTAAGATATCTGTTTCAGAAATGAAAATAATCTAAATCATTTCATTAATTGTCATGACTTTAGGAAATTACTTGATTCCTAAAGATCAATTAATATTTATCTTGGTTTCTTTTTTAAGCCTTGAATTAGCTTAAATAGAATCAAGCAAGTTTCCTTGAAAAGTTTCCGCGTCGATTGAAGACCTTGCATCATGCCTTGAGATGCATTTCTGGAAACTCTCATCTATGACCACTAGAGTTCCTGGGATTCTTAGAAGTTCAATACTTCTACTTATTCATCAATGTTTGATGAATATTAAAGTATTAAATCTCCTAAAAATATTTTGGAACTTTACAAGTTTCAAACAGAAACTTCCTTACTTGGATGCATGAACATGAACATCCAAAAACAACTAAATCCTCGATAGTTGCTAAGAATATCTGGGTTTCTTCCCAAACTTAGACTGAGCATGCATGTTGATAAGTAGCTCTATGAATACTTACTTTCAACATGCTTTCTTTTCCTCAAAAAGACTTCTACTAAGTGGTACCTATGTATCACTTTCTAGGAAAAAATAGACTAGATACTTAGTTGCATGATGGTTAAGATCCTTGCAACTAGGTAATTTTCTATATTTTCCACCTAGCTAAGTCAAGAAAAAGAAAGGAATGAAAGTATACGTGTCCAACTACTCATGAAAACAACATGCGTATGCTCATGCATCTACTTGCATGCAAATGCATGTTCATGTATGCAAATGCCCATTCTTGGATGCAAATGCATGTGAGTACATGCAAGTGTTGGCATTCTCCTTTCATATACTAAGCATAAATCAAGCAATTTCTTGAGCTTGATACATATATGTGTGCGTCCAATCATCCATGCACAAACAATCTTTCCTCTACCTTACAAAAGGTTATATACATGTGCACATACTTGAGTGCATGCTTATTCCTTTTGGAAGCAAGAAAACAAATGTGTAAGGTGCCTGAAAACATTCTTTTGAAAGGAGAAATGCAACAACAATCATTTCTTTTGTAGTTGCATACCAAACATTTCAATATGTTTGTGCTTTTGCATTTCAATATGTTTATTTTCTCTTTTTTAGCTTTCATTAATTTGCATTATTTTATCATAAAACGCATCCTACATGAAAGCATGGAGAAAACAAATATTGAAATGAAAACATAACTTGGAAAATACTTATCTTCCAATTAGCTACGTCCTTCCATTGACCTCTAGAAGAGTGATTCATTTTCTTTCCATTGAACATCAGAAAAAATCTTTCTATGCGAATGGCTACCCTGCACGCTACATTGGACGCAGTCTCTACTGGATCGGCTAGAGACGGGCTCAATACCTCTGTATAGATCAAAACCTCTGTACAGTAGAGTAGGTCTGAGAATGGCGGTGATGCCTTAGATCGGTTCTCCCAGATAACAGTGTCGAATCATCAGTCGCCGCAGCTGTTGCAGCAGGACGCGGAGGCATTCACGTCTCTGATCTTCAATCATTCGGACTACTGGCTATGGTCCCTGTCGCCATCCGTCTCGAAACATTTGTGCGCAGAAGAAGAATAGCATATCGTAGCATCCGATACTTTGAATATGGCGACTTCGGGTCCATCGGTGGTTGGAGAAACTCGAATGGCAGACGCATAAGACATGTGCTTCGCAGGTCACATTAGTGACTGTAGAGAAGATCCCTGCCCGGATCTGCCAAATATTATGTTGGTCGCGAGATCATAAAACTTATGAATCGACGCACGCGGCTGGCTGCCTTCGTAATTGCTGCAAGTTGATTCAACAATTAGAATCAGTAGTGCCCGAAATGATATAAGAATAAACTTGTATGTTTCGGGAACGTCGATCGTGCAACTCCCTCGCATGGCGTCGTGGATACAAACAGCTTTCTCACGCACACAGGTGCCGGAATCGGATTTGGAATTGGACAGTACTGCTACACCTTCTTTGTACTGTGCGCTTCTGGACTTTGGCAGCGCTATGACAATTAAATATGTGCGCGCGAAATAGTATTCACGAAGAGCACTTGATCAGATATGCGAGCATCTCCGCAGCATACAATACTGAATTAAAAGCTGGCAGACCATCTTCTGACGCAGGCACGGTTGAGTTTGAATAAGCCAAAGATGAAGGCACGCAAACGGCTATTCTTGTTGAATAATTGAGCACTCTCGGACAAAGAATGATGAGGGTTTGAGACCCATGCCACGCACAGCAGAATCGGAGACTTTTTTATGATAACGCGGGTGCCTGCTGTGCCGTCTGTAGATGCCATCTATCTGTGCATTTGTTAGTTCCTGCATCAATACTAAATCTACAGATTCGCTGTATATCCGTATGCCCAAGGCGCTGTGGCCTGGTGGTTAACCATAGACTATGATCGCGCAATAATTCTTTGTACAATAATCGCTTTTTTCGAGAAAGTAACAGCCATCGTACATCGCGCAGCAGGACAACTCTGCACTCGTATGTTGAGTTCGTGAGTTCGATTCCTATGAGAATGAAGAAAAGGAAATCTACTTTTACTCATGAACAATCCCGTGACACATAGAGATAAATTCCAAAGTGACGCGAGAAACAAAAATTATATACGAATTCCTCATAAATAAAACTCTCACACACAAAGGCAAATAGATCAAGTTCATGAGTCCTTGATGAAGGAGATGAGAGTAAGGTTTCCATGAATCTTTTGGAGAAACCAGCTTATTTCTCTTAAAGATAAAGTCAATGCTTCAATATCTTGTTGAAATTGACCAGTGAAAAGTTAAAGTCCTGAGTCAACTAGACTTTGACTCATAGCAAGTTTATATATGTTCGAAGTTTGAATTGGTTGTACAGAGTTTTAGTTATTTCTTTTTGGTTTCCAAATCTTTTGGAATTGGCTCAGATATGGTATCTGATTCCTTTTGCAAAAGACCAGGGATAGCCGGTTAGAATTAGATAACTAACTTGAACATCCTAGATAGATGTTATGTACAAGAACCTTTTCAATCTTCAAAAGATGATAAGTCTAAGTAGACTTATTCATTTGATTTTGCTTCAAGTTATAGCATAAATAATTTCCTAGAGTCCAGTATACTCTAGAATAAAGAAGTTAGGAATTGCTCATTAGATTGACAATTCCCAAGAACTTTCAGTTAAAAGTCTTTGAGAAAAGTGTCCTAAGTTGGACAATTTTCATTTTGAATTTGAATTGGTGAAGTTAGTATGGTTGATTCCACCGGAATGGTAAACTTTCTCCTATAGTTTACATAGGATTTTTTCAACTCATTGGGACAGAGTAGTCCTCTAGTCGGGTGAAAAATCAAGTAACTGTTGGATCAAAGTAAACCATTGAATAAACATCTAAAGTTAGATGTATGGGACAATCAAACTTCAAGTTCTCCAAAACAAATTCAAGTGAATCAAGAATTCTTAAAGTCTTGCAAGGGATAAGAATCTCACCTTCATTACTAAGTCCATGCACCAGACATGCCCAGAAATGGACTAGTAATTTGAATCCACCTAATTCACATGTTTGTGCCTAGATCGCACATCCAGAAACTGTGAATTAGCCAGGGATATGTGTTTAGATCCACCTTTATTATTCATTCACTATTTTGTACTTTGACTAGTTTATCAAAGTGCAAAGCGAGATAGTGTTTAGAATCATTTGGGCAAGGATGCCACCACAGAGATGAGACATGTTCTTCCAGTTCTAGAACATGACCATGTTCTTCCAGTTTTAGAACATGAGGCTCGGGGGTTGCCTACAGTATGTATATAGCTCTATTTTCGAGGACGAAAATCTTTTCCAAGGGGGAAAGAATGTAATAAAGTAAGTCTATGATCCAAGGGTCTGGCCGGTTCAGACAGATCTGAAATCGGATACCGTTTGGTCATCCGTGTGTATGACCAAAGATCTCGAGTTTAGACTTACTAGGAGGTCATTTACTCTTGTAACCAAGTAATCCACTTAGCCTAGTGGTTAAGAACTCAAGGGTGTGAAGGACGAGGTCTTGGGTTCAATCCCCATGGGATACATGGGAAGAGTATTTTGCCCAAAGAGCTCTAGAACCTTCTAGAAGCATCCATTGGACACTTGGCGCACATGCAGTTACATGGCTGACACTTGGCTGGTTAGTATCCACCTGCCCAAGAAGGCAGTTCCCTGGAGAGAGCTATATATAGAGGCATTTGGTTGGGAGGAGAGTCATCTCTCTAGTATGTGGTGGTCGTAATCCTTGTACTGTTGCATTGGTATCAGAGCCATCTCCATAACTTTCATCTTCTTGCTCGGACTTTTGGCGTGCGAATTCTGCCCCCGCCCGCATTGAGATGCTTGTCGCAATCATTCTCATGCTTTAGCTTAGAGCAATAGAGTAATAAAAAGAGTATATCATTTCTGTGTGCTAAGTGGGAATCGAACTCGCGCCCCTCTATTGAGAGGGCGCTGCCTTAACCACAAGACAGAAGCGCCGTTCGTGGTATTGATTAACGAGGAGAACTATTTAGATCGACTGTTCGCTGAAGGAGACTCCATCGAAGAAGATTCAAAAAGGGAAACAAATTAGTTTCTCCAAAAGTGGCTAGTTAAGAAGAGAAAAGCTATGGAGATGGCTCTGATACCAATGCAACAATCTAAGAATTACGACCACCACAAGCTTGAGAGATGCCCCTCCTCCCAACCAAATGCCTCTATATATAGCTCTCTCCAGGGGACTACCTTCTTGGGCAGGTGGATACTAACCAGCCAAGTGTCAGCCATGTAACTACATGTGCGCCAAGTGTCCAGTGGATGCTTCTAGAAGGTTCTAGAGCTCTTTGGGCAAAATACTCTTCCCATGTACCTCATGGGGATTGAACCCAAGACCTCGTCCTTCACATCCTTGAGACTTAACCACTAAGCTAAGTGGTTCACTTGTTCACAAGAGCACAAGACCTCCTAGTAAGTCTAAACTCGAGATCTTTGGTCATACACACGGATGACCAAACGGTATCCGATTTCAGATCTGTCTGAACCGGCCAGACCCTTGGATCATAGACTTACTTTATTACATTCTTTCCCCCTTGGAAAAGATTTGGTAAATCCCTAACCACTAGTTTTGGTATGTAAGTCCAATAAGTGATATAACATAATGATATATCATTGATTCTTAGCTTTGGAATCTGAAAAGCATTAGAAAATGCTTGGACTTAAGTTGAGGGAAAGATCTCAAAAAATCCTGCAGGTAAGCAAAGAAGCTTAAGATAGTTTAAGAGATCTTAAAAGATAAAGACTAAGTCTTTATTTTTTTCACTAGGATCAACCAGACTTGATCAAACTTGGCCATGATTGTCCAAGAATGTGCGATTAGAACTACTCTATAGATTGCCCAAGTATTGGGAGTAAAAAAATTCCGTAAGGAATTATTCACTCAAGTTTCATTTATTAAATGGAAAATTGTGAAAAAGTAAGTTGTTCCCAGTCTGAACAGCGTGAAGTAATTCCAAGTATGTAGTCTGCAACCGTGAAAACGGTACTTAAGTCTGTGGAAGGTAAAACATAAGTGTTTGCCTATCCTTAAAGGGATTTTGGTACAAATCCAAAAAGCATGAGCGGATGCTTAGACTTAAGCAGTAGAGAGATTCTTGTAAAAAGGCCCCGGCCGGGATAGGTACCTAAAAGCACCAGTATAGAAAGGAATCTAAAGACAAGAAGTCATAAACTCTTGTCGCTACAAAATTGGTCAAGAATAACCAATTGAACTTGAATTTGAGAAATTCAAGAACTTGGAATTCTGATTGGTTTTCATTTGAAAATCCCAGTAAAGAAGAATTGATATTTTGTCAAGAGGTTTTCAAGTTTCCAAGGCAAAGCACATGATTATGAGGTGATCATGCGAAGGAATCAAAACCTAGGAAAATCTAGTTAGAGGTAATGCCTGAAACTTCCAATTCTTGTAAAAGAATTGAAGAAATAAGGTACTCTATCAAGAGATGTTTAGACTTTAGGATAAGAATCACCCACACATTAATGTGAATATAAAATAGGGTGATATGGGACACCAGATTTTATACTCAGATTGATGTAGGAAAGATGGTATGGGACATCGGACCGTGGGATGATGATTATCTTTTTGTCCTAGTTTGGATTTTGAAGTTAGGTTTCATCCTCAAGGGAATTAAGACTTCAAGGAAAGTTTAATTCGTAAAGGATGAAAGTAGTATCTTACGATACTTCAAGGTAACTTCAAGATTAAGGAAACTGAAGATATGAAGTAAGTAACTTCCAAGATCTTCATAGAACACTTCAAGTTTAAGTGTTATTGATCAGAAATAGTTGATAAATTTCTGAAAGAAGTTGGACTTTGATTTTGAGTTGATCTTTTCAACTAAAGATTTAATTGACTAAGTCAAGCATCCAGTTCCTAGTGTAACTTGAAAAAATTCACTCTTTTGACTCAAAGAAATGCACAAGAATTGCATTCCCAATAAGGAGTCAAAAAGACTGAATGTGACCTGAACTTAGTCTCAAGTGAAGCATTATTTGAATATTAAACTCATCGACAGAACCTCAGTGGGTCGACACACTGATGTTGGTTACCACACTAGTATCTTGTGGTTAGATGATGTTTTTGATTTGCTTTGAATCTTTTGGAGAAACCAGCTTATTTCTCTTAAAGATAAAGTCAATGCTTCAATATCTTGTTGAAATTGACCAGTGAAAAGTTAAAGTCCTGAGTCAACTAGACTTTGACTCATAGCAAGTTTATATATGTTCGAAGTTTGAATTGGTTGTACAGAGTTTTAGTTATTTCTTTTTGGTTTCCAAATCTTTTGGAATTGGCTCAGATATGGTATCTGATTCCTTTTGCAAAAGACCAGGGATAGCCGGTTAGAATTAGATAACTAACTTGAACATCCTAGATAGATGTTATGTACAAGAACCTTTTCAATCTTCAAAAGATGATAAGTCTAAGTAGACTTATTCATTTGATTTTGCTTCAAGTTATAGCCTAAATAATTTCCTAGAGTCCAGTATACTCTAGAATAAAGAAGTTAGGAATTGCTCATTAGATTGACAATTCCCAAGAACTTTCAGTTAAAAGTCTTTGAGAAAAGTGTCCTAAGTTGGACAATTTTCATTTTGAATTTGAATTGGTGAAGTTAGTATGGTTGATTCCACCGGAATGGTAAACTTTCTCCTATAGTTTACATAGGATTTTTTCAACTCATTGGGACAGAGTAGTCCTCTAGTCGGGTGAAAAATCAAGTAACTGTTGGATCAAAGTAAACCATTGAATAAACATCTAAAGTTAGATGTATGGGACAATCAAACTTCAAGTTCTCCAAAACAAATTCAAGTGAATCAAGAATTCTTAAAGTCTTGCAAGGGATAAGAATCTCACCTTCATTACTAAGTCCATGCACCAGACATGCCCAGAAATGGACTAGTAATTTGAATCCACCTAATTCACATGTTTGTGCCTAGATCGCACATCCAGAAACTGTGAATTAGCCAGGGATATGTGTTTAGATCCACCTTTATTATTCATTCACTATTTTGTACTTTGACTAGTTTATCAAAGTGCAAAGCGAGATAGTGTTTAGAATCATTTGGGCAAGGATGCCACCACAGAGATGAGACATGTTCTTCCAGTTCTAGAACATGACCATGTTCTTCCAGTTTTAGAACATGAGGCTCGAGGGTTGCCTACAGTATGTATATAGCTCTATTTTCGAGGACGAAAATCTTTTCCAAGGGGGGAAGAATGTAATAAAGTAAGTCTATGATCCAAGGGTCTGGCCGGTTCAGACAGATCTGAAATCGGACACCGTTTGGTCATCCGTGTGTATGACCAAAGATCTCGAGTTTAGACTTACTAGGAGGTCATTTACTCTTGTAACCAAGTAATCCACTTAGCCTAGTGGTTAAGACTCAAGGGTGTGAAGGACGAGGTCTTGGGTTCAATCCCCATGGGATACATGGGAAGAGTATTTTGCCCAAAGAGCTCTAGAACCTTCTAGAAGCATCCATTGGACACTTGGCGCACATGCAGTTACATGGCTGACACTTGGCTGGTTAGTATCCACCTGCCCAAGAAGGCAGTTCCTTGGAGAGAGCTATATATAGAGGCATTTGGTTGGGAGGAGAGTCATCTCTCTAGTATGTGGTGGTCGTAATCCTTGTACTGTTGCAATCTTGTACTACTTATAAAATAGAATCCCATAATGGTTACCGAAATTTTAGAGGTAAAATTTTGATATTTAAAGGATATTCACCAATATGAGTTTTCTTTCAGAATTCAAAATCGTTTCATCCCATAACGTCTTCCTTTAATCGGTAACAAAATAGGATCCCATCATGGATACCAAGTTTTGAGAGGTATGACGTTAAATTAGAGATCTGATGGATTGATATAACACTAAAAATGCCCCCGATTTAATGTGTAGCTGATCAAAATAAGGAAAAGTCATTGATATAACCTTCACAAGTAATTATTCTTAAATAAATCAAAGAAATAAATAAGGAAATTGCATTGAATCAATGACTGTATGCTTTAATATTGGAAATGGAAAGTAATATGACGAGAGTAATGTTTTTTATTGATTTAGAAATTTCAGATTTGATTAGGAGTTGTCACATCACAGTCCAAATGGACTTGTACTCATTAGAAGAATTCTAATACTTTACTCAGGAGTGAATCCTTTGACAATCATACATTTCTACTTATTAAAAAAATGCATCATTTTTCCAACCTTCGACGGTGGCCTGAATAATGTCCTATTCTTACGAATGTTGCTAATATTAAAAAAGTATTCAATATATAATGAAATTACTATCTACATTAAGATAATCCTTGGAAATTTCCACTGTGCTAGTACTTTAAACATTCACTATGTGATAGTTTCTTAGAATGCTACCAATGTGCAGTATATCATACTGTAGTTGGTAGTATCAATGGGTCATGTTCTATAGGGACAATTATAGTAGTATAAGATGTCATATTTTAACTTACATATCCCTGATTTCTACAACTAATCACCTCAAGGGACACTCTAAGCTATTAGGGAGAATTGAAATCAGGTCATATATTATTCCTCGAATGGCGTAAGAGAACCTTAGTTTCATTTATCATTCAATGATATAATGTAGATCGCCAAAGGAGACCATTATAAAATTCCCTTTCTCGTGGACAATTCGATGGATGGAGAACCATGTGTTTCTAACGCAATTTTTTGTTTGCTAAGGTAGTTTGCTCACCTGATTTGAGCTGCATGGCTTCAGCTAATTTAAAATACATGTGAGAATCTGTTAATAAATGCATAGTGTTTTTTTTTAATGGAGGGTCAACTGAGCCTACTCCCCCGAGCTTTAACTTTGAAATTGCAGTTGTACAAGTGAATGGCCATACCACGGGACTCTTCTTATCACACAAAGCAAGGTTAGACAAGGAGACAACTTGATTACATTGAAATTGTAGCTGTACAAGTGAATGGCCATAGTATCCATGGGAATCCTTGTATCGCACAAAGCAAGGTTAGACAAATGGACAACTTGATTACAAATGGTTTAACTAGCGTAAGCCATTACATGTCCAGTTCGGGGGTTGAACCTTGGTACAACTAATGACCATAGTACCCACAAGACTTCTCGTATCGCACAAAGCAAAATTAAACAAAAGAACAACTTGATTACAACTGATTTAAGTGACGTAAGCCATTACATGTCCAACTCGAGGGTTGGACCTTAGACCTCTATCTCAAGACGTGAGAGCAAACCAAATCTCCTACGGGAGTTGGACATAAACGGATAGTGTTGTGGGCATGTGATTTTTTTTTCTTTTTAAATAAAAGGAAGTTCGGCCTTACCCTTGTGGGCATGTGATTTTGGACAAATGGAATCAGGTTATTTGATTTATTTTTGACTCGTTGCAGTGATATGACAGATGCATGGAAATATAAGTCGTAGAAGGAGTGGACGTGTGCTAGACTGGCCGTGAATCAAGGGCTCAACAATCAAACTCATTCAATTCATGTCAATGCCGTGGTCATGTTTGTCCTGCCGTGCAAGTCTTGCTCTTTGATAAACTATGCTATTACTCAGAGATGAAATCGTTTCTGCTGCATGTGTCGCAAAGAAGGAAGCTCAGAACATGCATGTCCTTCTACGACTCGGCTGTGCTGTGTTAGAGGCATGGCGTCCCTGTTAATAATACTAGGATAACTGCTCCCTGTGTAGACGCCATGTGCCTCTACCAAGCCACTGTGTTGACGACGAAGACGATCAGTTTTTTATATGTACCGGACAGTCAACCCCTTTCTCACTCTCTCATCTAATAGAAGAAATGCCTTGAAGACGTCATAAACAACCACAACATCGACAAAGCATCGTCATCTCTATTCAAACGTATACACAGACACGCACATTCTCGCGTCTCGCTCCAGCTGCGGCCAACATCTCCCGCATTCGTCGCTGTACACGATTACCATGGATGACCTTCCCCGACCAGCTTAAACCATCGTTGTCCATAGCATCTCTCTAACACACACACATACAGACATTGAATCATAGACGCGGAACTATTTTGTTTCGTTCTGTCTTCGACCAACTCTTTCAGTAGCTTGAAATACGGAAAGTACCTTCAGACCTACTCTCTCATTAGTTTGAAGTCCCTTACAGCACACTTTTAATCTCCAACTCCCGCGTAAATGCCGCTGTATGAATAAATGTGTGTGTGTGAGAGAGAGAATCACGCATTATGAACCTCTGTCAACAAACAAGAAGCAAAGCAACTCTTAAGCTATTCTTCGGTACGGGTGTGATGCTCATGAGGAAATATACGATCTTCGGAATGACAAATACTACACAGGTGATGACGATGAAGACGATATTTGCTATCATCGTGCTAATGTCAGTCGCGGCATCAGAAGCTAACGAACAAGGTCTCTCTCTCTCTCTCTCTCTCTCTCTCTCTCTCTCTCTCTCTCTCTCTCTCTCTCTCTCTCTCTCTCTAGTTTGAAAATAGATCACACTTCTAGTTAGCTTCCTTCTGCTTTCGAACGGACAAACAAAAACGAAATCGTTTCCGCATGCAGAAAGCTACAGTAGGGTTGCGAGCCCCCGTGATGGAAGTCACCAAGGTCCTACTGCTGCTTTTCCCAGCAAGGTAATCATTTATATGTGTATATTTCTGATTCACGGAAAACGATGGTACTCTCTGAAGCGACTTATCCTCCTCGCTGCAGGTCAGAATAGCGGATCCTTGTCGGCCACAAAGTCGACGAGAGCTGAACCCGCCACGACATGTAACCGGTGAAGATTCGTCAAGCTTGCCCGGTGCTGTAAGGAGAATTCAGTACGCTATGAAAGTGTTCCATGTGGATTACAATGAACCTAAAACTCACCCTCCTAAAAACAATTAGCGATCCTTCTATATTGAGCATACCATGCAGTCAGAATTCCTCCACACCATGCTGATTTAGGTTTTCCTTCATCATACTTGGCCGTATCTCCCAAATAATGATCAGTACACCTAGCTATTTCATCGTAGTAGCCAAGTCGCTGCAGAAGCTTTTCATCGCCCTTTCCTTGTGAATGCGCAGAAGATCTACTAAGGTAGCTCAACGTATGCCATCCAAGGATAAAGACGATACTTAAAACTTCACCGCTCTCCAAGTTCATCTAAGAGCTGCACCATATCCGATCTCTTTCATATGCAGGTGTTCGCATTGCCTTAAAGCAAGAAGACCGAGAAGCAGTAAACATCAGAGATATGCAGGACTTTAATAGTCAACCCCCCTCCAGAGCAGAACGAAAGTGAAGGGAGAAGCGGATTATGCGAGAGATTACTGAAGTTCCTCCGAAAAATTCAAGGGTTCGTGCAGGAGCTTATGTCCAAAACATTTTAGATGACCACGTAAACATGTATATTCGATAATCTGTGAAGCTTCACGAAAGCCAGTCCAGAATTAGTGTATGTTCGAAGAAGTCTCTGTAAATATGAAACTGAGATTACAAGAAAAACCATAACTGTAGTTTTGTATTTTCAATGGTATGCAATTTCAGAAGTGCGCAAGAAAGATGGAATCCAGCATTAAGGGTTTACGACAAAGACAAACATGAACATGACGTCTCAGCAACAAAAGGTAGAAGAGGTTGAAGGAATGAAAGAGAGAACATACAGCAAACTGTACAATTTGCTGTATGTCTGCGAAAGTCTTAAGACACGTAGTTATAACTTACTAATTTGTCCAAAGTAAGTCTCGAGACTCTTTCGTTTGCTGATTTAGAAGTTCACTATACAATCTCGGATATAATATTTGATTCTAGAATAGAGAAACAAGCTGTTGTTTGCACATCCAGACTTTGAGAATATAGATTCATTTTTATTTCCTCCTCGAGTCTTTATGGTTATTTTTCAAGCATGGAGCATTCCTTTCCTTCTTGATTCTGTCAAACAAGAATTCCGCTATCAGTAGTTAGGAAAGAAAATCAGATGAATGCGATTTCATAGCAAGTAGGTTAAAGTATTCAGGGATTTAGTAGAAGGTGACAAAGTCGTTCGGTAATATTTTCACTGCTATGATTGGCAAGTCAAGCCATTCTCTGTTTGTACTTATCCATCTAGACAAACTCTTGGACATATCTGAGTATGAAGTTGTTTATACAAGCTAGCAAGCTCTCCAAAATGAGAAATCTAGAATCCATTTCATCCAAAATTTTACATACAGCATCTTTTTTTAAGACACTTCAAAGCCTCATTGAGTGTACCGCTACTTTACTGTTTCAAAGGGAGAGGTGGTATCTTATTAAGCAAAGATGTTTCTTAATTGATATCGGGGGATGATTATCTACTCCTCGGGGTTGAGATTGCATGTATCAAAGCGGACCAATGTCGCTGCTTTTGGAAGAAGATCGGGAAATTATTTTGTGTACATCCTTCGGATTGATTTAACAGTGCGTGTCATATCTGCATCACTATAGGTCGATGCCGCTAATGGTTTGTCCTACTCTGCGCGTCCTATTTGATACAATCTTGGATTTCTTGTATACAATATGCTTCTTTTTTTTGTCTCAAAGAGAGTTCAGTTTTTCGGTGTGTTAGAGAGATGCGTTCATAGGCGAGTAGTACTAGGTAGTAGGGATTACTGTTTCCTTCTTAGACATCATGTGCCTCAACGACGGACTATTCTGTGTTGACAAAGCACTCTCTCTCTCTCTCTCTCTCTCTCTCTCTCTCTCTCTCTCTCTCTCTCTCTCATATGGAGGCACACTAAAGCGAAATCTTCAGTATAGGTGCGAACGTAGGAGAAGTATTATCGCGCATAAGAAACGCCTGTCTACACAAAAGTCAATATTTTACAGTATGAGCACACCGATGCCAAGGAAATCTACTACTACCTTCAGCATGGAATGTACTAAATTCGTGAGAATGTTGAAAACGACCATTGTCGTTATCCTTTTAATGTCAATTGCAGCATCAGGAAGTTTCAGCCGCAAACCTCTCTCTCTCTCTCTCTCTCTCTCTCTCTCTCTCTCTCTCTCTCTCTCTCACTCACAATGAGCGTGCATGTGTCATGCCTACCTTCACTCTGCTTTTGAGAGAACGAACAGGAGCGAAGACTTCTCGCTGATCATACCAATGTCTTTTTACAAAATGATTAGGATGTGTTGCCAACTTCTCAAAGTGCCTCAACCTTTTTTGCGAAGCCTCCCCTTCAAGAATAAATCACTCACTAGTCCGAGCCTAGTGGCTCATGCCTTGAAGTTGTGGGAGGAAGTCTTACATTCAAGTCTTGGTTGGACATGTCCATGAGATTCTCATGATGAGTGCCTGAGGCCTCTACCTTACAAGGTTGGATGTGTGAGTGCGTATTTCGAATTCATTGTACTCCCCAAAAAAAAAAGAATAAATCACTCTAAAACTGCCTTCCGTTCCCCTTCTTGGTCTTCTCTTGCAATTTCTTTTTTATCAAAGATGTCGGGAGCTCCTGAGTGGTCAAGTCCTTCATCTTTTGGACATCTCCATGAGTTTCGATGTCATTTTGTGTCAACCGTGGAATTGGGTGCTCACCAAGTTCAATAGCAACCTTTGTTACTCAAAAGGGGGATGCAACTTAATTTGGCATAGAGGGCGATGGTGATTAACATGTTTCTTATCACCTCTATCATCTTTGTCTTGGCTTGGTGGAAGTCGAGTGACAAGGAGCTGTCGAAGTTGGAAAGGATTTATTGAAACTTTTTATGGACAGAAGATCCCAACAGAAGGGGTGTGTCGAAGATCACATGGAAGATCTTCTCTAGCCCAAAGGAGTATGGTGGCTTGGGTATTTTGGATGTGGAAGCCTTGGCCAACTAGTTGGAGGCCCAATCAATGATTAACGCTCGGAGTAATGACAATGCCTCATGGGCAAAACGGATGTTCACAGACAATGATTTCCTTTCTCTTGCCGGTCTCCTTAATGATATAGGTGACTCTTCTATTCTTCCCATTCTAGGTGACTCCTGAAGGCTACGATATTATGTGCTTATGGAAGGGTGGAATTAAAAAAAAAAATCCTTTACACCATCAATAATGATCGAAAGTGGGCCAGGAGCATCAGACAATATGGATCTATTTGGTTTCGCGTTGTTGGTATCAAATATGTTGAGTCTGAGCGGCTACAAAGAGCCAAGGGGCACTAGAGCAAAGGGTTTCCCATGTGGAAGCATCTCTCGGACAAAGATGGAAGACATTGCATCAAATTTTAACACATTGATCCTTTTCTTAGAGATATCTTCAAATTTTGGTGCCTTTTAAGGCAAATAATTAATGCTTAGGGATGAGCAAAGACCTACCTCCTCCTTGGGTAGGAACGGAGGTACCCCCCTACGTGTAAGGTCTGAGTTGGCATAATGATAACAAAACAGAATAGATTCTTCAAAACAACCTAGAATTTCACAACTCAATCATCAAGAAGTGGTGTTTAACCTAATCTTGAATCATATCAGATTATAATTTCAATGACTTATGACAATGGCTTCTCGAGAACCAAAAAAATGGTCCTTATATGGAAAATTTACCAATGGGGGATTTGCAAACCATGTCAAAGCAAGTAAAATTTGCAATGCATCCTCATGGTGTAAGCATTGCACTAGTGGAAGACAAGACTTGGCTCACTTCTTCTTTTTTGATAGATGTGAGATATCAAGCTCAACATGAGATGATCAAAGATGACACTAGATTTCTCTATCTAGAGTGATGGTTCATTTGTTTCTTGCCAATTTACTTATTTGCGGACATTAGGGCTTGCTTTATGTAGTGCTCTTTATATTTGGTACTCATTATAGTGTTGTATCAATTCTCTTGTACGTTCTCTTTATGTAATAGAAGAAGTAGAATAAGATTCTTCTTCCTTGTCTCAATCTATGTGTGATCTCCGCTTGGTGTATCAGCGTGTGTGAGAGAGATACTTACCTTATCTCCTTTCTTTTGACATGGTATCAAGCCAATTTTAGCTCTAGAGAGCTCGTGAAGAAGGTGAATGAGTGAAGGGTTCATGAGAAGGCATGGAGAATGCACACTTTAAAAAGGATCTCAAATTACAACCAATGTTTGTGTGCAAGTAGAAGGTGTCAAATTATTTTTATGAGATAGCCCTTTAGGTCACTCATATTCCTTAGATTTTGGTTTTGGAGCCATTTCAACTTTTTTTTTTAGCCCGCAAGGTGGCACCGATAGAGAAACAAGTTAGTTTTCAGTAATCTAAATTGGATTCTATTCGACATCTCCAAAGTATTTCACATTAAAAATTTCAAACATATATTTATGTGTACTATTGATATAACAAAACTATATTTTTTTTTGAGATCAAATTGTTAAGTCATAGTGTGACACTGTTCAAGCAAAGATACTACCTCTAGCATCTTCATAGTATTGTAAATTCTTGAAGAAATGGAAGATGCTAATGGAATGAGTCAAATTATGAGTGGTAAGTTGGACAAGGACAATTTCATGCTTAGAGATTCAAAATAAAGATTTTCGTGATGGGAAAATTATACTATTAGAAGGAGAAAATGAAAACCCCCCACTGTTACGAGAGAGGAATCGGATTCTGAACTAATTGAAATCATATGAAGAGTGGAATCAACAAGCACAAAAGGTAATGTATTAGCTATATAATACCATAGAAGATAGCATGATTGGGCACATAGAGGATGCTAAAAATCCAAAATAGGCTTAGAAGAGTTTTGTCACATAGTATGAGACTAATACAATAGCACAAAAATTGCAACTCAAGAATGAGCTACATACACTAGAAAAAAAAGAGAATGTTGATAAGTGGTTACGCTTACAAATCAAGACTTTCATATAAGCATCTCAAAAGTTAAATTTGGACTAGAGAATATCCCTTTTTTTTAATCTTATGTGCATGTTGATAATTGAATAAAAGAAATTTGGCAAAGAATCAACACCCAAGGAAAATCTATTTCTAAGTTGGTATTCACTCTCGTAGAGGAAGAGGCTGAGGAAGTGGAAGAGGGAACAATAACCAGGACCATGGTCAACAACATACTAATGTAAAAGGTAGGGGAAAAGTTTGAGATAGGAGAGCCAAAGAGGTTGCATAAATTTCCAAAGAAATGATTTAGGTAATGCCAATAAGAGATATTAGAATTATAGTAAACTTGGTCACTTTGAATGTTATTATAGGTTGAGAACCAAAACAACAAAAAGAACAAAACAAGAATGCATCCACAAATGTAGATAATTCAGAGAAGTTGTTCATTGTCCAATATCATATGATGAACACAATGTCTGTTCATGTTTTGAAATTGAATGATAATGTCTAGTACATTGATTCAAGTGCTTCAAATCACATAATCAACCATGCAAATGGTTTAATAGTTCGCAAAAATTCCACTTCTTTGATTTTTTGAAATAGGTGATTATACATCACATCCTCTCATGCATACAGGAAACATAGCACTATTAAAGGAGGCTTAAAATCTAAAACATCTTGCTTATGGAGTGCATGTTCCTAATATAATAGAGAAACTTGTTTGTGTTTGACAAATGGTTGACCAGGGATTACAAGTTAGGTTCAATTTTGATGGTTTATATGTAGAAGAGAACAAACAAATGGAAGGATGATCACAAAAGGAAACAAAGGGGATATGATTTTTACCTTGAATGCAAAGAATCTTGAAATGAATGCTACCACATTAGCAAAAGGTGCAGGTGTTATTGCCAACATAGGGATATGGCACAATTCCGGTTGGACATGCAAATTTGTAATGGTTAAAGTTGATGTAGGCAAAGGATCTTATCAACAGACTACCAAAAATTAAAGTTCTAGACATGCAAAAGGTATGCAAACCATTTTAATTTTGTAAACATGCAAAAACATTATTTCTGCAAGACAAGCATGTTAGTGAGAATGTATTAAAGATCGTACATATAGATGTTTGGGATCCTACAAAGACCACATCCATGGGAGATTGTAGATTTTATGTCACATTCATTCATAACCATACATTAAAAGTATGGGTTTACTTCATGAGAGAAGAGTGAGGTGTTCACTCACTTTTAGAATCTAAAGGCTATGGTGGAAAAGTAGACACAAAAGTATACTCAAACATTAAGATCTAATGGAGGCTATGGTAAAAGTAGACAAGGAAGTATACTCAATACTAAAGTCTTTTGATGGCGATGCACCACAATGTGATCTCCTTCTTGAGAGCTCCACGACAATATCCTCAGAGTAGAAAATGGAGGCCTGCACACGGTACTCTGCACAGAGGCTGCACAATAAGCAGAAAAACACAGAACAGAGGGAGCATGAACACAAACTTCTTAGATGTTACAAATGCAGTCAAACTTACAGTCTATGGCTAACCAGGCCACTATATGTTTTATTAGAGAACATATGCAAAAGTGTTCGGTCACCATTTGGCCTTTCACATGGACACTAACGGTAACAATCTCCCACTAAAGGCCAATATGGCCAAAGTACCTATGGGAGAAAAATGAAGAATGATAAAGAATACCTGAGTGTAATATAAGATATACCTCCCACCTGATGGTCAAATCAAAATTTTGTGACTCGCTTCCACGTGTACAAATTTTTCTTCTCTATAAATACTCGTGAAGTTTGTGAATCTCAATTTCCCACTTTGAGCATTCTGTACTATTTGTTTGAATGTGCGAATGGCTTCTACTTCTGCTCCTCCTTCCAATCCTGTAACCGCATGTGAGGTTTACAATAGAAGAGAGGATTCTTTATGCAAACCTCTTTCTATGAAGCTAAATGATTGGGTGACTATGTTTCCTAGTTGCAGAGGTGCCCATAGAATCAAGCGTGCTAAAAGAGACAACACAAAAAACCATTAGAAAGGTAATTTTGTCAGTTTCAAATTGAAGAGACATGGTTGGTTTGCAAAAATTCAACACGTGTATAGCGCTTATAAGGATCTTGTGCTAGACAATCATATGCGATTCCCATTGTACTGTAAGTGAACTTGAACAATGCTCTTTTATCAATTTCAATTGTTTTTGTATTACAAGATATATTTTTTTGTATTGTAGATATGTTTCCTTCCAATCTTCTAGAGTAGCAACCTATTGAATGTTTAACAGGAACATTCAAAGTCCTTCATAAGGATTATGTAGAACTTATGTATGCAAAAAAATATGTTCAATTTTTCAATAGCATTCAATTATTTGTCTATTTTTCATATTATCAATGCCATCACGGACGAGTGCTTATGGAAATCTTGTACATCTACTTTCTCCTTGCATCTCTTCATTAGATTGGGATGCTCCTCATCATTCAACATTTTCAAGTTTTCTATGCAAAATGAAAGATGACATCCAAAGGAAAATGTCAGCAAGCCGAATTTCTCAAAGGATTAAGATTCAATGGTTTTTTCCTCTTCACCTTCTTGTAGCATGTTTTAACAAAATGTTATTATAGAAAAAAAATAATGTGGTTGAATAGGAGAGTTTCACTTTCAAATATTGATGATTTTTTACGTAGAGAATGGGATAGCAAAGAAGTCCAAACGCTAGGAGACATCATTTTATGTAAAGTTAGTCCAAATTCTCTATCAATTTAATATTATATATCTTGATAGTCACTTGTTTTTTTTATATGACCACACAAGGTGGAAAAAAATCTTGGACTTTGGATACCCTTTGATTCAGAGGGGAGCTTATCAAAATTTGAGTGAGAATTATTGATTCATCCATATTTTCAACCTAGGAAAATAATTATCACTACAAATCGGAAACTCAAAAATGTAAGGGAGCTCCTATAGTACCTTGATGAGGTTTCACCACAGTTCAGATTCTCAATTGATGGTGCAATGGTAAACATTATATTAGAGAAAACATTATCTTGCATTACTTGCCTACCACCTAAGTAGATCAAGTTCCAACCCTTGAGAATGTAAATAGTCTTGCCCTCATTCTTCTACCAAAATTGGTTGAATGGAAACAAAGGCATGGATGCTAAATACATATCTCATTTTTTATGAAGACTCATCATATTCATATTGGCATTGTTTGCAAAAACTTTTACCATTGCTTGGTTAGTGTTGTGTAAACCTTGGGCCCTTGGTTTAATTTAATGGACTAGGCCCTTGAAGTAGGAACCTATGGTTCTTGTTTTCAAACCTTGATGTTTTGTTTCAATTGAAGGGTTTTTTACCTTAGGAATAATTATTCCAAGGTAAAGGAACCTTAGTCTTGTGATAAGCTTCTCTTAAGTGACACCTTGATTTATATGTGAAGGGAAGGCTTCAATTGAAATAGAAGCCATGTGATTTTCTTTGAAGAGTGTCCACATGAAGGACACTTGTAAGGACACATGGATGAATATTAAGACATGCACCCCTTGGACCTTTGGTATAAATATGCGTGGAGTTGGATGGGTGACTACGTACTCACTCACTCTCTGGTGGATGCTATACTCTAGGAAGAAGCTTTTTCAAAACAGTTTTAATTAGAGCTTGGGTTTTCTTTCATTTGCAAGTACTTGTGGTACTCCTTGAATTCTATGCAGGACTAAATCCTCCCTCTTAGGGTGTGATTCAACCATCTCCTACCTATCATTTCTTGATTCTAACACTCTCTTCTCATTCTAGATATCATTTTCCTCAATGCTCAATCCTTGATCTGCCCTTGAATTAATTTCCTCACCCTTGCATAGTCTCTTGAACCTTCTTCTTCTCAATCTTGGTCTCTTGAACCTTTCCTTTCCACTTCCTAGCCACCTGCATATAGACTTGCCTTGCTCCCAACCTTGATATCTTGAACCTTGCCTTTTTGCTTCTTGGCCACTACCCTACGGACCTACCTTCCTCTCAACCTTGATCTCTTGAACCTAGTTCTCACCCATGCAAGGTATCTTGGATCCTCAATCTACTCCTTTGATTGGAACATTCGTCCTAAAAGCTTTCGAATGGTATCTTATACATCTAAATCTAACGTATGGATTGGGAGATACACTCTAATATTTATTGGGCTCATCTTTGAAAGTGATGCATGTGCTTTCCATTCACCTTGCCCAAGCCTACTTCCTATGCTCAGATACCAATTGTGGGAATTGAACTCATGACCTACCTACTAGGAGTATGACAGGCTAACCACTTGCCCCAAAAGCCATGGTTGAGGATTACTTCCTAATCCTCCCTATTAGGGTGTGGTTTAACCATCTCCTTCCCATCATTTCTTGAGTCTAACATTTTCGTAGTCCTTTTCTTTGATTCTCCCAATAGGAACCAAATAGAATTGTTCTATCTAATCTTAGTATCCCACTTCCAATCATCAATGACCTTGATGTATGGTTTCATCTTGTTCCAACTCTTCCACAAAGATTAGACTAAGTCTGGACCTGTGGGAGTCATTGGAAAAGGGGAAAACAAAAAATAGAGAAAATTGTGATCCTTTCACATAGGAAGTCCCGCTAGCATGAGAGAAAATTTGTTTGAGAATCAATTTTCCCCAAGAGGTTTCTGATTTAAACCACACTTTGATCATCTACTTGGCAGCCATGTCATATGACATCCCCTCCACATCCAAAATGCTTAACCCCCCCCCCCCCCCCCAATCTTTTAGATTAGCACAAATGCCCCATTTGATTTTGCACATAGCTCTTCTGTTTAAATCACCTACCCAAAGGAAACTTATGGGTGTTCTTTCCAATCTCACCATTTTGTCTCCAACAAGCCAAGAAATAGATAGCCGATGAAAGAATAAGGTGTTTATCACCATTGTGCACCCTACTAGGTTGACCTGCATGCCCTTCCAATATGTAAGTTTATTATCAAGTTTGACGAGAACCTAGTTTTTCCACTCACTCATGCAAACATCAAAAACCCATCAAAATTACAAGCAAACAAAAGATTTGTCCATTGGGGAGTTCTTGCATCCCTAGTCGGACAAGAACTAGAGAGGGGGTCCTCAAATAGCCTTAAATGCCATTTTTGAGTTATTTATTCTAGATCTTGAAGCAATGCAAAAATTGTTTAGAAATTTTCAAAATGTGGTGATACTATTGCGTATCATCAGGGAAGAGTCTCATTATCATCGAATTCAAGCTATGGGGAAGTAAAAGACCATGGATCTTCTCAAGATGAGTGTAATGTTTAACCAAGCACATCATGCCATTGATGGCAATAGCAAAGAGAAGAGGAGCCATGGGGCTTCCTTGTCTAATATAGCACTTTTGTTTAATCTCCTGAAAAAGATGTCTATTGACATTTATTAGAACTAAGGTATTACACATAAGTGTTACAATCATCTTGATGAATTTAGAGCCAAAACATCTTTCAAAGATTAGAGAATGAACTCCCACTCGAGGCAATCATAAGTTTGGCAAAATCAATCTTGATGAAGAGGACATTCTTAGTAGACTCCTTAGAAAATTCAAGGTCGCCTTCCCACACATCGATAACAACCTCCAGGATGGATCTACCCTTTATAAATCATTTTTCATCCTTATTGATCCATGATTGAAGATGTAAGGCAATATGATTAGAAAGGATCTTCAGAAAGATTTTATAGGGAGTTTATAGCATAGTGTTAAGCCGCTAGTTTTCAATTTTTTTCTATCTTTGTTGTGAATCAATTTGATCACAGCTTCCTTGATTAAGTTGGGAAAAGAACCAAAGTGGGGGGTTTCTTGTCGGACCAGGTGCAAAGGGTTCAACAAAACACTCTTAAATGTCTTGAAGAACTCATTGATGAGGCTGTCCAGACATGAGCTTTGACCATTGGGTAGAGAATCAATAGTTATGACAATCTCTATGTCATTGATGGGGGCATCAAGAAGATGCATCATATTTTGTGGAATTTTTTTGGTTCTAAATCTAGAGATGGTAGACATGTAATCACACCTTTGAGAAGAGAGTGGAATGGACAGCCTCAGGAGTTGAGTGAAATGTTTAGCAATCAATTCAATATTCTCTCCATCAGCCATGCATTCCATCCTCTCATCATCAATCATATACGAGATCTTTTCCTTTTGCTAGTTCTTCTTTAGGAGTTTACACATTTATTTAGTCGTTTTATCTGCTTTCCCCACCCACTAGTGTTTAAAATAAATCTACAAATTCTTTCTTTGAATTTCCTCTTTGTATCTAAGCTTGCTTCTAATTTTTTGGAGCCCAAGATGAAGGTGGGAATTTCCTTTATTGACCTCAGCCTCGAGACACCATAGCTAACTATAAAGATTTTCCCTTCTCGCATGTCAAATTCTTTGAATCTCCTTTTGAGTCTTGTTAAGAAGATATATTTTTTTGCTTGACGTCCGACTTCTAACATTTGGTCGGAGAGGTGTGGGTGTTGTGTTATATGGAGTAACAATTGAGACAAGGTGTGAACCACCTCTTGTTCATTTAAATGGGCTCACACATGAGTGCCATGTGGCACCCATGTGTAGAGCGTTTGGTTACTCATCAATATAGAAAGAGAAGTGATGGGAAAGCATGCGTGGCTGGGCAGAAAATCAATCGAACATCTCCGTGGACTGAGAAATGTATGTATGAATGCTCCTCGAGAGTTGCGTAAGACTATGATTAAAGGAAAAGTGATGGGATGTCATCAGGAACAGCACCAGAGTTTGTGAATTAACAGCTGGTATCGGAGCGCAGGTGCACGAATGTCGAGAGAGTCCAAATTCAACGGACCCGTCAGTCAGATGATGGACGCATGCACAGTAGACAGTCGC
The DNA here is from genome assembly GCA_020310875.1 of Ceratopteris richardii. NCBI lineage: Eukaryota > Viridiplantae > Streptophyta > Polypodiopsida > Polypodiales > Pteridaceae > Ceratopteris > Ceratopteris richardii. Next base: position 107,302,112 of record CM035407.1, on the reverse strand, counting down.
TTCTCCCTCTTCCCATCCTCTTGGATGAGAGCATACAACATTTGGTCTCCTTTATATAGAGAGAAAAGTCTCTTTTCCATATTGCATATGGGATAAAAGGCCCATTCGACAAGCAAGCAAATTTTTTGCATGGACAGGAGGTTTAAGCTGAAGTAGAGGAAATTTTCGAGAATTCTTGGCAACTCTGGAGTACTGAAGGCATGCTATAGATTATCATTTTGGCTAAAACATTATACATACATGTATTATGGGCTGTGGAGATGGGCTTTGGGTTTTAGGTTGGAGTGAAAAGCTTCAGTCCCTCAGTTTTGAGCTTCTCAAAGTCACTACTCTATGAACATTAGCATTTTCACTTCCTACTCTTGACATACCCAGCTTCTCCGTAGCATAGCTTCCTCATACAATATCGGATTTCAAAACTCTTGGTCACGTTACGAAGCTACACTCCTAAGCTTCACTTAGAAACCTTGGATTTGGATGAGATTTTCCCCACCAAAATCTCTCTGTAGCGCTTCAGTAAGAACTAGGCGGCCACTCCGGGGCCTAGTTTTTCGTCATTCGGTATCCAAATTCACTTTTCTCACTTGGAGATAGTCTCAAATTTTTGAACTATAGCTGTTGGGCTATATTTCTTGGACTGGCAAGGACTGTCAAATCTCAGAAGTTGCTCAGTTTTACTCAGTTTGCCCAGTTGGGGCTATTCCCACATGGTTTTGGCATTGTTTTGGATCATTTTTGGTGTTTAGAACCTCCCCAGACCAATCAGACATTTCCAATTTTTGTTTGGGCCTGGTGAGGATTCAAAATTAGTGACCTAAAGCTTCAAGGATCACTTGGATTTCGCTTCCGCAGCTTTACTTTGTAACAGGGAAGTGCTCTTGTGATATATTTCTCTTCTTCTTGCATATTTAAGCTTTACTTCCATTCATTTTCATATACTCTAGTTAGCAAATGGGGGAAGGGAAATAAAACATGGAATCTAAAGGTAAACAAATAGTTGAACACACTTCTCCATCTAAAGAACAACTAGAGGATCCTGATTAGAATTAGGGCAAGAAGTAGAAGAAAACTTAGAAGAAAAAGAGCCTCCTCAGGAAGAGTATACATATGATGAACTTTTAGATGAGTTTGTCACTCGTGACCAATTCGTAGATTTGAAAGAGCGAACCCTTAAATTAGAGAGACATCTTGGTAGCATCACATCTCTCATACAGCAGCTTAAGTCTCAAATGATCTCACTTGAGACTAGTGTCACCTCTTTCCTAGCTAGGAAGGAAAGAGAAACCCTTCCTATTCCTCTAGATCTCACTAGGAAAGATACTTCTCTTCCTAGTAAGCACAAAGGAGAGAGCTCTAGGGAAGCTCCCCTCCTGAAAGACTTGAAGCCACCTACCTTTACGGGGGATGACCGAGACAGGAATAAGGATGCAATGTACACTTTTTTACAAAAGTGGCATGATTTGCATCAATTGAAGGGCACCCCACCAAAGTACCATGTGCTAGAGGCGATTCTCTCCCTCGGCCCACGTGCTTACAAATGGTGGATGAGTCTTAAGGAGGCGAACTCTATCCCTACTGATTGGACTCAGTTTGAGACTCTTTTTCTAAAAGAGTTTCTTCCTGAGAATGAGGAGGAGATTAATTGGGATGAGTGGGATAGGATTACACAGAGAGGTAGGCCTCTTACAGTCTACCTATCCCACTATAGAGAGATCATTTTGAAACTTAAGGGCTTATATGATTTCCAGAAGACGAGAGGGTTTGTTAGGGGCTTAGATAAAGCCATAAAGAGGGAAGTCAGAAGGAATGCACCTAAGACGTTTGAGGAGGCAATCAAGTATGCACAAATCTATTAGGACCATAACCGTCCTCAATACACTCCTATGGAGATGGATCAGCCCCTCAAGCCTATTAGTATGACTAAATTCAAGAAGAAGTTGCCTTTTGGGAAAAACAAAGTTTTTATTAAAAAGCAAAGATCACAAGGGCCTAGGTTATCCACAGATCAGTTTGAGAGGGACAAAAGAGAGAACATGTGCTTTAGGTGTTTGTCTCCTAGCCATTCACAGTGGAACTATCCACTCAAAAAGGGGGAAGAAAAGAAGAAGGGACCAGAGTCTAGCACGGCCCCTGAAAAGGGCAAAAAGGTGGTCCACCTAGTGTACACCCTTCCTATTCATGGCAGCTCTAGCTGCAAGGGAGTGGAGGTGATGCACGAGGATATAGAGCACACCTGTTGTTTGACTCAGTCATTGTGGTCACCGCACTTTGGACCACATGACCTAGTTAAACTGCATGGTAGTGTATACGGGACCAAGATGCGGGTCATGATAGATGACTCTGCCACTCATAATTTTATAAACTATGCTTTGGTCAAGAAATTAAAGATTCCCCAACATCCTAGTGCACATAAATACATTGTATCTATGATGCAAGGGCAAGATAATAGGATATGGGATACTATGGTATCCAGTTTGGAAGTCAAGATGCAGGACTATACAGATTATGACTTCCAAATTATGAATATGGAGAGGATAGATCTAGTCTTAGGAAGAGAGTGGCTATGGGGGTTGGGAGATACATTTAAACGGAGCTATCAAAACAACACACTTGAATTTGAAAGGAATGGAAGTAAAGTTTGTATTCAGGGAGAGAGAGATGTACCTAGTGCACCTCTCATTTCATCACTAGAGTTGTATAGTCTTTGTTGTTCTCAGCATGTACAGAACATGTTTTTATTGTATAGTTATGATATGGAGCATTGTACAGATAGCTCATCTCATGTATATTTTCATGCTAGGAATGTAAATATGGACAGGACTTTCTACTATTGTTTTTTGCAAGAGTGTGTGGCTAAAAGTTTTAAGGATCTTATGTATGAGTATAGAGATGTTTTTCCCACTGACTTACCTAGAGGGCTACCACTTGAGAGAGGGGACATTGACCATGCCATTGAGGTTGTTACTAACACTAACCCTATTTGCAGGCCACCTTATAGGCTTAGTGTTTCTCAGCATGAGGAGGTTGAGAGGCAATTGCAGGATTATTTAGATAAGGGCTTCATTAAACCTAGTAACTCATCTTGGGCATCGCCAATGTCCCTAGTTAAAAAGAAAGATGGATCTATGAGATTATGTATAGACTATAGAGCACTTAGTAAGGTAACTATCAAAAATGGGTTTCCAATGCCTAGATTTAAAGACCTATTTGATCAGTTACATCAAGCTAGGTATTTTACCAAGCTTGACCTTAGATCAGGCTATCATCAGATCAGGATTAGGGCAGAGGATGTCCCTAAGACTGCATTTAGGACTAGGTATGGGCATTATGAGTTTTTGGTGATGCCTTTTGGTCTCACCAATGCTCCTGCCACTTTCATGAAACTCATGAATAGTGTTTTACGACCTTATCTAGGATACTTTGTAGTAGACTTTTTGGATGATATTCTGATCTATAATACATCAGAAGAGGAGCACTTGGAACACTTGAGGAAGGTATTTCAAGTGCTAAGGGACAATTCACTCTTTGCTAAGGAGTCAAAGTGTGAATTTTTCAAGACAGAGGTTAGATACCTTGGGCATATAGTCTCCCAAGATGGAATCTAGATGGATCCTGAAAAAGTAAGGGCTATTATGGAATGGCCACACCCAAGGAACTTGGAAGAACTGCAAATCTTCCTAGGTTTATCAGGCTTCTATTGAAGATTCATTAAGAATTATGCCAAGATTGCTGTCTCGATGATGGAACAGCTTAAAGGGAAAGGGAAAGCCTTTCATTGGATAGACGAACAGAAGCAAAGTATGGAAAAATTGAAAGTAGCAATTGCTACAGCTCCACTTTTACATATAGCAGATCCCAATAAACCATTTGTGGTTGAGACTGACGCGAGTGACTTTGCCATAGGAGTGATTTTAGTACAGGATGGTTGACCAGTAGCTTTTGAGAGTAAGAAACTAGAACCGACTCAAAAGAATTACTCCATCTATGAGAAGGAGTTATATGCAATTGTCCATGCTTTGAAAAAGTGGCGTCATTATTTATATGGTGCCAAATTTATGATAGTGTTTGATCAAGAGAGCATTAAGTGGCTCTCTAATCAAGCAGACCTTAAAGGTCATAAGGCCCGATGGGCAAAGAACCTTTAGGAATTTGATTATGAGCTTAGGTATAGGAAGGGAAAGTTTAATGTAGTGGCTGATTCAATTAGCCGCATGCCTATGCTCAATGGACTGAGTTTTATTGAGATCACTAGTGAGCTACTTGAGTCCATTAGAGAAAAATGTAGGCTTGATCCTGCATATTCCAAGATTTGGGAAACTATAGAGAATGGGGATCGTGATATACGGGTTTCCAGTGAGGATGGAGTATCGACGGGTACTCAAGAAGGATTCAAGTGGAAGAATTACAGTATCCATGATGGATATCTCTTATATAAAGGTAAGGTGTGTGTCCCTAGAGATCTTGAAATGAGACAGCATATTTTGTATGAGTGTCATGACACACCTAGTGCGGGACACCCAGGAGTTAACAAGACTTATGATCTTGTTAAGAGGCAGCTTTATTGGCATAGACTTCATAAGGACATCCTAGAGTATGTGCTTAAGTGAAATAAATGCTAGGTCAACAAAGCTGAGAGGTTGAGGATTGGAGGACTACTCCACCCATTGTATATTCCTAATGGGAAGTGGGAGAGCATCTCCATGGACTTTATAGTCGGATTACCTAAGACACAGAGAGGGCATGACTCGGTCTGGGTAATTGTGGATAGGTTAACCAAAATGGCTAGGTTTATTCCAACATGTACTACAGTGAAGACACCAGAGTTGGCTAGACTCTTTGTAGAGAACCTATACCGGTTATATGGTATTCCTTTAGACATAGTTTCCGAATGGGATAGGAAGTTTACTAGCCACTTTTGGAGAGTGCTCTTCAAAAGGTTGGACACGAAACTTAGCATGAGTACAGTCGAGCATCCACAGTCGGATGGGCAAACAGAAAGGGTTAACCAAATCCTAGAGGATATGCTTCGAGCATATGTGAATGAAAGGCAAACTAATTGGGAAGAGTACTTACCTATAGTAGAGTTTGCATATAATAGTACCAAGCACTCTTCCACTGGGCATAGTCCATTTATGCTTATGTATGGGTTTCAGCCAAGAGCTCCTTATGCAGTAGCTTTGCATAATGAGAAAGTTCAAGCTGCAAAGGACTTCTTGGAAGAGATGAATGATATGCTTAGACTCGCTAAGGATAGCATTAGGAGAGCTCAGGAAAGAGCTTAAGCCTATGGTGACCCTCAAAGGAGAGATATCAACTTTGAAGTAGGAGAGCAAGTCTATCTTAGAGTTCCCTCTAGATCTGAAACCATGAAGACGGGACCTTGTCCAAAATTATATCCTAGGTATTGTGGACCTTTCCAAATACTCAAGAGAATAGGAAAGATGGCTTATCAGCTCCAACTTCCAGAGAATAGTCAAATCCATCCAGTTTTTCATGTTAGCCGACTTAAGAAAAGACTCGTTGAATCTGACAACCTCATTCCAGATAGTGAGATAGTAGAGCCTATCTCTGTTCAATCTATTCCACATGAGCCTGAGAGCATACTATGCACTCGAGAGAAACGGATGAGAAGTCATTTGTATAAAGAGTGTCTAGTAAAGTGGAAAGATAGTTCAGAAGATAGTGCCACATGGGAGCGGGTTAGCACCCTTCAGAGACGGTTTCCCAACTTCAGACTACCTTCCCAAGAGTCTTCTTAAGGGGAAGGATATGGGGAAACAATACGGAGACATGACCATGTATTTTTATACATGGAGATTTAGTGGGAGCACTATTCCCTTGATTATCTCTTTCTTTAGACCTTCGAGTACCATTTTTGAGGACAAAAATGGAATTAAGGGGAAGGAAATGTTATATGGAGTAACAATTGAGATAAGGTGTGAACCACCTCTTGTTCATTTAAATGGGCTCACACATGAGTGCCATGTGGCACCCATGTGTAGAGCCTTGGGTTACTCATCAATATAGAAAGAGAAGTTATGGGAAAGCGTGTGTGGCTGGGTGGAAAATCAATCGAACATCTCTGTGGACTGAGAACTATATGTATGAACACTCCTCTGGAGTTGCGTAGGACTGTTGATTAAAGGAAAAGTGATGGGATGTCATCGGGAACAGCGCCAGAGTTCGTGAATTAACATGTTGAATGCCTCGATCCAGGTTGCAATGAACATCTACTAAATTGAAGGGAGGGAAATATTTGTAGGATCAACATGAAACTAGGCAGCTTTCCTATGTCCTAATTTTGGCTTGAAATTGAGGACAACAAGATAGTGATTAGAGAAAAGGAAGTCCACACATTGAGAGAAGGATGGGAGACCAAGCTTATCAATGATATTCTATGTAATACATCTTTTGTCAAGTTTATCTTTTCACAAACCATACCCCGACTAGATTTGGACCAAAAGTTAAGATCCACTTCAATGCAAATCTAAGGATTCCATCTCGCATTGAACAAGTCTGCAACACCTTCATAAATGAAACCATTAACATCTTCCCTACAGGCTAACGGCAAGCCAATGGGCAAAACGATTTCCCTAATAAACCCATAACGAAGGTAGGGAAGCTTAGGGAGTTCCACCTAGAGCAAAAAACATGGTGGTTTAGACTTATTAGTAATGAACTTTAGGAACCACGTGAAGAGGCATAAGATTGTGCTCCAAACGTGCCAGGCACCAACTTGCAAGGCTTGAAGGACCATTTTCTCATTCTCAAAAACCAAAAGCATGTGGTTTTCCTATAAAAACTAGCATTTGATCACAATTAAATCACACAAAAAACACTCCTTACAAAACCATTGTTAGAGAGATTCAAAAGGAAGATCCAAACATCTCAGCAATGGGGAAAATCCTCTTCAGCTTTGTTTGTTTAGCCAAAATGGTCTCCCAAGGAAGGATGACAATAGGAGATTTTCTTCCAAAGAGATCCAGAGAAACACCTAAGGCCTTGTCCTTTGATATCAAACCCAAGTTAATAACCATCAATGATGGGACAAAACCTGCCATATCCCAGTCAAAGAGGAGTCCTAAACAACCTTAGCTTTTGAAAAGTCATAACAATGAAACAC